>JABCKB010000413.1:0-24522 GCA_013184455.1 Fusarium continuum
AGTTGTAAAGTCTATGATGAGGTGGCTAAAGGGGGGCTGTGGCCAAAGGGGGGGCAGTCACGTTAACCAAGCATCTAATTTCATCGCCAACTTTTTGTTTCATCAAACCCCAAGTCTTAACCCCACAGTTCGCCGTACATCATATGATAATGGACACGGACTCGACTTCTCATATACTTCCGCCCTCTTCCACCGATACCCCAAGCCCTAGCACTTTGGTATTCTCTGGCCAGCTGATAACTTCAGAAGATGCACCATTCACACCGCTTTATCAACTGAGTCGCGAGATATCATGCACAGTTCAAAAAAACACTAGTATTATCTTTGAGCGGGTGGATTTTATTGAACCTAGCGAGTCGGACAGTACGAGCTCACGGAGGCGCAGACGTAGCCAGGACCTCTTCTACCTCGTGCATCCGACACATGCTCAATATCGAAAAGAATTGCCAGCGTATTACATCACAGCTGCATCGCCCGGGACGTTGGGAAACATTCAGTTCGAAATTTCAAACCCAGTTTTACAAAAGGCCGAGTTCAAGGCAATGCTCAATGCCGATAAATCTGCAGCAGACGTTCTGCTCTTTAATCGCGATACTCAGCAAGTGCTGTTCGATATCAAGCCAAGGTGGAAAGGCGGCCACTATCAGTGGATAAATTCCGACGGGCAAAAAGTCGCGTATGAGTCAGGAAAGGGCGATGAGCATAAGCTGGTCATTCAAATTACGTTGCAACAGCAAGTAAGAGACGCAATGGTGGCTTTATGGGTTTTGAGACTTTGGCACGATATTGCCGAGAGTAGGGCAGTAAAGCGACAAGGTGAGCAAAATAAACGGAGGTAAAATAATGCTAGGTCTTTACTAATAATATGAAAGAACTAGATGAACTTACTGGTCCTGTTGAGGTATCATCTTATCCATATACAAAGACACTTCAGGGAGTAGCAGCGGGTGGTGCTCTGGCCGGAGCTGGAGGAGCAGGCTGATGTTCTCGAGACGTGAAGGCAACAGCAATTTTGATGAAGAAGAAGAATTAATTTAATATAATTAAATACATAATTAAATTGAAGATCCGGCCGTCAATTCATATGTACAGTATAATCCAGTGTCATTTCCATATCAGAGGGGTATCGTTCACCGTATGCTATCTCCTGAGCTGTGCACCTCAAAGGCGACTGTTTTGCTGATTCCGATCTGTTTTGAGTCCATTTCATCCATATCTATATCGGATGAGGGGTTTCGATGATCCCTGCGACTGATGATGCGCTCTTGTGAGCTTGTCCTGTCACCGACTGGCTCTCCTCCCCGCACTTCGACAATGTTCTCGCCTTGCTGTGTCGTAAGGACAATATCACCTCCGGCGCTAGTGAATTGTCGATGGGGATAGCCACCAGGTTGTTGTCGGCTGTGACCTGAAGATCCGTAGACTTGATTGTGGAAGACGACCTTGGAGGCCAGGATGTCGATGCTGATGGCCGTTAGCGTTGGTAAGTTGAGCCATTATAGGCAGTACCTACATCATCATTACTGGAAACATGCATTCCATGGCGTATGCGAACCGATCGATCTGCGAAGCAAGATTCGTCGCGCTTTGTTGGGCGGTTTGAAAAGAATATGTAATGGCTCGCATGACACCCAGCACTGCAAGGAGTGCAAGTCGGACTTCGGTACTCCTCATCAGGTATCGGAACAGACCAGCCTTGATAGCGGCGCTAAGAGACGTCGATTTCGCTGAGCCAAAGACTCTAAGAAGGAAGAAGGAACTGAGACATTCCAAGAGGGCAATGAGGATGAAGTATCCCATATGCAGATGGTTGATTAATCTCTGATCATCGTCGTGGCCGAGGACAATGCGTCGGGCTCTCACAGCTGCAATGACAACTCGAATGGCTGAGACAGCAATAATCATGAACCAGTAGAGAGTAGCGAAGGTGATCCATTGGCGACCGCGTAGGACTCGACTCAGGATGATGTAACTGTAGAACGACAGACCGGCTTCTTGTATCTGTGGTTGCGGTACCCATTAGCTCACGGGTTAATATACTCGAGCACAAAGCGCACTAACCAGCCAAAAAATGTCGGAAAAGACAGACGCCACAGCTTGACCAGTGGTAGAGTTTCCCTCATCGTAAAATGCATAATAGCAAAGCCCGTTGGCTACGGCGCCGGCAGCAGAAGTGACGATGGGAACGATGGAGACGGGGCCAAAGCTCGTGATGCCAGCGACCAAAAGACCAAACAAGACATTGGCGATTCCGATGGTACTGAGGATCGACCAGCTCAGTTCGTAGTAGACCGTGTCGATCATATTAAAAGTGCGATCGTCGTCGTTGTCGTCGTCGTCGTCGTCGTCGTATTGGGGCCGAGTGGTAATGTCAACATGGTCGATTGGAGAGCCCTGCAGCAAAGAACAAAAAGAAAAGGCAACGAAGGGCGCATCCCCTAAACTTAATATTGGGCTACGATGGCGACTACCCCGTGGAGTCTGCTTTTCCGGGGTAATCCGATCTGAGCGTTGGTGATCACATCACATTAGCGGAGGCGCCTGGGGGATACCCCAGAGTGGACTGATTTCATCCCATAGCGGTGGAGGATTCTGGGGGGAGGTGACAGAATATTCGGACCAGGTTGTGCGAGGTTACTAGCCAAAGGAGCTCGAGCATTATACGTCGATCCTCCGCACCAATACATCCGCTGAGCGGGACACACACTCGGATCCGCAGAGGACAAGGGTCGCAGGGCAATACGATGCGGCCACAACCAACAAGGCCAGATGGAGTTTACTCGCAAGGGGATGACAGCTAATAGAAGCGCTACAAAAGCAGGGGAACAACACCAACGATCAAAAGTGGCAGTTGAGCCGTTGCGTTAGTGGTCTTGCTAACTCAAGGTTTGAAGCCACTCTGCCACTGTTGGCAGCCATCGAAACCAGTTATGCAGGCGGATTTGCTGTGCCGTGCCCCAGGCTAATGACAAACTTTTCAGCCCAGAGTGTGTGTCGCACGTGTTCCAGCGCTTACCTTGATGCCTTGGTCCTTCGCATGGAACATTTCCCCCCATCTAGCTTGATCCTTCGCTTTGACCGTTCATGAGTCAAGATCCCTGGTCTTTGTTAGCTCAAGGCAAACCCGATGCAATGATTCTGACACCGGGTGGCTTGGTTCGTCTCCCGTTGAAGAGTCTGGACTCGTGCGACATGGTGCAAAGCGGGTTATCGTGTGAAACTAATTCAACTTGTTCCAAGGTTGGGAATTTGAGAATTCGTGCCAATGCATGTTGTTAATTAACTTCAAGTCAGACAACAAGTTGATGAGCCTATGACTCTTTTGTACGTACCATGAAACGTTTTATCACATACGATACCTTACCATACAGTAAGTTTTGAACTGTCCAGTCCTCATTCTCCCCTAAACTTGGCTACTTTTCTTCTCAGCAAGGGTCCGCAGCTGTTATTGTGTGACATTAATTAAAAGCGTTCAAGTAGCGCCTTGATGGACTGTCCCCCCAAGAGTTATCCTGGTCGTATCGGTGTTGAATCACAGTACGAGAATACGTTGCCAAGACTGCAATATTTCTCAAACTCCAGAACATTCACAATAACTTGACATAGATTAGAAAGACGAGTCAATGGCTCTACACTCAACCAGCCCTACACGGGAAATGATCTGTATCCTTCGATTGATGGATGCAAAGGGAATCAACCTCGGCTATCGATATCCGCAGAGAATATTCGGATCCGGACTAGGGGCGCCGGCCTTCTTTCCGACGAGAGCGGGGCCATCGGATCCCCTTATATCCGAGCAACCTCCGGTTCCTCCGATCCAAAGATTCACTGTGTGAACGACTGACTCCATTTCTCCATATCACCAATTATCAATTCGTTGACCAATGACGCAAACACGCTCAATTACCGCCAAAATGTGGGAATTCGTGCAAATATCAGACCTACAGTGTGATTTTAAAACAAACACCGTCCTTTTTCATTTGTGATCAATGCATCTGTAATGTAATCGCTGCTGCAGTATCGACGGGCAGGTGCTGCGGCTCAGGCGCAGATTGATAGGGATGTTGGCAAGCCGAGACAGCGCTTGACGCCTGATCCTAGTCGCGATGTTGAAGCAGTGAGGTCTAGAGGTTGGATTTTTGTTGAGCGAAAAGGATGAGCATGGCTCGAGACCTCTATCATCACCCGCCGGTGAAGTCGAGTCCACTGGCGATGAGATCCAAGTGTAGCCAGAGCCGATGCAGCGGAGTATAACGGCCCGAAACTATCCAGAAATGCATATCTAGAGGAGTTGCTCTTGGCCAAGTTCTCACTGCGATTCAAGTCCGGGATCACAAGAATTACAAAGGCCACGAGGGCAAAGTCTTCGTGGTCAACTGGGAGGGTCTTGATGATCCTCTAGATCCTCACAACTGGACCGTCGGTAGAGGTTCTATAGCCGACATGTACAACAGCCTCGAGAAGACCTGGAATTTTCCTCAGGTTTCTCGTTGGTTGGCCATACATATTTGAGTAGACATACGGTCTAGGTCAAGGTCTCGCCAACATCATCTTTGTCGCCATGTTTCTAGGTACACAGCTCAACTTTGCCTTTGTCCCCATTGTCTACCGAAAGACGCTTCGAGCTACTCAGACCCCAGAAGAAGGCCACTTCAAGCCCGAGATCCGCCTTTGGTACGCCATGCTGGGTGCAGCTGCAGCCATTCCCATCTCACTCTTCTGGCTTGGCTGGACCAACTACTCGAGCATCAGCATATGGTCCGCCGTTTTCGCTATTGTCTTCTTCGGATACGGCGTGACGGGAATCTTCATCTGCGTCTACATGTATATCATTGGCTCTTACGAGATATGCTCAGCATCAGCACTCACCTTTGTCTCTCTAACGCGTTTACATCATAGCAGGAGGAATGACTATGGTTGGAATGCCTTTTTATGAAAACATGGGCACACATTATAAGTTGACCATTATCGCCTGTTTGTCAGTGGTGTTGGCGACTATTCCTTACGTGCTCTACTTCTGTGGGCATAAGATACGGGCAAAGAGCAAATATGCGTTTACGTATTAAAGATAATCTATCTAACTCCACGGAGCTGGACAAGTGTTTGTGCCCCAGTGAACACCTCATTCACTCGCCAGCTTTTGCAACACGCTGTATAACTTCTCAGCTACAAACTCAGGGTTATCAAGTTGAATAAAATGACCCGCATCCGGCGCCTGAATGGGACCTTCACTCCTCTCAGAGCTCGTAAGCCTAGCAAGCCCCTCATTGTAACGGTGCCAGTATAGATTCATATAAGCCTGCACAGCCTCTCCAGGAATGTTAAAGTCCTTGCCAGTACGTGAGGCGAAATAGTCAAAGTCGTGGCCCAACACAATGACATATGGCGGGTTTTCACCGACTTTGGGAAGAGCAGGTGAGTCAGGGTGAGGAAGAAGCTGAGTCAGATTCTTTCGGCTGAGACCTTCTTGGGAACCAACACTTGGATGGAACCGCTTTCGTGTCTCTTCTCTCGCGACACGCAGGTTCTCGGCCGTGATACTAGGTGGAAGTTCATCAGGGTTGAAGCCCTCGGCATCCGGGTCGGGAAAGACAGAGACGAAGTCAGTGTCTGTCAGGACGCTGTCAAGCAAGAGGACTCCTGCTACAGTGCCTGGGTATTGACTAGCATAGAGCCGACTAAGAGCGCATCCGATTGAGTTCCCGACTAGGAAAAGTCGAGCGCTGTCTGTATCATCGATACCGAGCTTCTCCTTCAGTATCTGAGTGACAAGCTGACGAATATCGCCAACAGCGCTCATGCAATCATGTGCGTGCGTTGGGTCATCGGCCCCTTCGTCGTTGGGGTCGCGATCAGTGGTTTGACCTTGCCCAAAACGGTCAAAGGTCAGAAGGGCTGGAAGTCCATCCGGAGAGAGTTGTTTGAGCTTGGCGATCGTTGCAGTCCATCCGATCTGGGGTACGCCGAGGCCGTTGATGAAGACGACAAGAGTTGGGTTGGTGTCTTTAGGTACAGTAGGAGAAGTGAAGGTATAGCTGAGCTGAGCGCTTGGCTTAGTACCCAAGCGAATAAACTCGTAATGGGGAGTGGTTTGATCTGTCATGATGAGTTTGTTGAGTGGAGTGAATAGGAAACATTTCAAGCCGTAAGCTCGTAGATGTATGTTTCTCAGCGTCAGCACTACTTACGTCATATGATTACTTGCTGTGGCAACTGTTACCACGTGCTGTTCTGTGCGGTAGTACTGAAGCGGACATAACGAACAGCGTACCCGGAGTTCTGGCATTGTCCTCAAGTCCGGTGATAAGCAGCAATACGCCATGCCATAAGATGAACGCCGCCCGTTTATAAAGCGACTGTTGAATTCTAGACCATCTACATCGTACTAGGCAGGGTATCTGTTCGTCGGCCCTTTCGCTGCAATCCTCTTGCTTCGGCGTCGATACTCAGCTGCCCTCCGACAAGCGATGCACTGTCCGTCATCATCAAAGTAATGCTCATTCATGTCCGCTTCACACCACTCATGTGGTTCATTCTCGTAGCAGCTCTCGCACCATTCTCTTCTATAGGTACAATCCCGTAGGTGAGATGTTGCATCACACCAAGCCTGGAGCAAGGTTTTGTCGCTTCCTGGGGTTCTCTCTGGAGAAGAATTGCATCGCTTTTCTCGTTCGTCTCGTGCGCATAGATGCACAACCTCCACTGGCTTGCATTTTTCTATACCGGACTTGCTCACGAGAACCCAGCCATGTTTTCCCAATGCGGACTCTTCAAAATCATCATCCTCTTCGGTCAACATAGCAGGTGAGATTTCAAGGTCGAACTTGACTTGAAGCAAGCCTTTTTCGCTGATGTCTTCCCAAGAGGATCGATCTTTTGGTATGACAAAAATCCAGCTTCTGTAACGATCTCCGTTCCACCACCTATTCTCACAGAAGCTGGCTGATTCACACCAAGACGGTACAATGTGCGGAAGCGGCTCTTTTCCCCTGATCTCCGTGGCCAGTTTCTCTTCCGCGTCCTCTTCCGATAGACCGGCCACTGCATCTTGTCTCGTCTGCAGCACAACTTGTCTGTGAAAGGCTTTCTCGCGACGATGGTGCTCCATGCAGTCTTCCACGTTATCGAAGCCAGTGTATAAATCGACACGTGGCCAGTAATTGCACGCATTGCCCCATCCCACGATGGCTTCAGATTGTAGAAGTCTTGAACCTAAATCGAAAGGGGTAAATTTTGGTTGGCCTAGGCAATACACCTGTATGCTGAGCTTGACAATGGTTGAGTTCGGGCCAGTTCCATAATCAGTGACGACGTTGTAGGGGCGACCGGCGTGGTCTTTGAATCCGTGATGCTCATGGATGATTATTTTGCGCGGTTTCCTCATATTGATGTGAGATTTACCAAGAAAGGTGTCAGCATTTCTTTGTTTTTGACAAGTTGAAAGTTGACTCAGCGTGAATTTTTGGCAATGGCTGCCTGATAAGCAGCAGGGGTCTATCTACCCACAGTGGCTTGACATTAATAAATGTGCGAAGCAGGTCATGTCTCCCGGGAACAAAGGAACGATATTGATCACACGCAATTGATGTATCGGAATGTTACCTACAGGTTGGGTGCGTGTTTCAAACAAAAATGGTTATGGGTATCATTATCTGCTTAATCTAGAAGCCACCTACAACTTCTCTTCCATTGGGCCTGCATCTGCGAACGCTCGCTAATAAGCGTGATATATCGCTCAAAATTCACACCTTGTAATCGTATGTGAACTTAGCCAATATGTTCCTCCTTGTAAACCGGTGGACCTGGCCAGATATCTTGGTAGCAAGGTAGACTCTCTTCTGTGGCGTCATTCGAAGGTCTCGCATGCTCGCTAAGCACAACCCGACGTTCTGAACGTAGTATCCTTCCAACTCCCGTTCGAACAGCCAAAGCCGGTCTGCCTATCGGGTAGGTCTCTTTCATCATCTGTAGCTCAAGAACCAATGTGTGGGTTACCGACGTGTCACCAACGTCGCCAGTATCTTGTGTGTACTGAGTTGAGCCCTTTTTGAGAGAGAACGAGAAGTCCATACTGAGCGTTCCCGCTTCATCATCCGTTATCCATCCGTCGTAAAAGGTAGATCCTCCCAAAATAGATGACTTCTTCTGCGCCTGGCCTTTACCTTCTTGGCCTTCGTGAGCATGCTGAGCACATGCCATGGCTGTGGTTTTGACCGTCTCTTCAAGCATCCAAGTGCCCTTGCACACGCGCCACAATTGAACACTCTCACCGTTTCCAGGGCGGCTTCGAAGGCCACACATTGTGAGTGTCGCTTGGTTGTCGCTTTTAGGATTAACAACTGAATCATAGCTGCAGCCCACCTCAATTCCGCTGGCTTGGAAGATGCGATTTGAATAAGAGGGCGAACTCGGCACGGGTATCGAGCGTGCAACGGGAAGAAGGCGGTTGAGAGAGACGACTTCAGTGGCTCTCAATAGCTGCCGTGTTCGCCGGATAGTGGCTACAGCCTCGAACTCGTAATAGACGGAAACCACTGGTGTATCCATAGTTGGTGGTACATAACTCGGTACGCGATAGGACAGGGGATATATGTAAGTGTCGCGCTCCAGAGTAGTCGTAGTTTTGACGAATTGGCAGCGCTTGAGCTCTGTCATTTGATTCTTGCAGTCCTTGCAGCCCCTCCTGAATGGCTTCTTGTGAACGACATGGACTCGCAGTACAGCGTGTAGACTCTCCACTTCCACAGCATCTTTGACAATGTTCAGCACTAAAGCACCAGTAATGGCTGACCCTTCACTGTTGCCGTCATCGTTGAGAATGACAATGGGTGAAGTGTCAATATGGCAACCCAGATAAGCAGGAGGATTGCTTTGTGGTTCTTGGGGCTTTTTCTTGAACAGCGGAGGAGTCAGTGCCCGTGGGCTGATCAGCTGGGACAGGCCTGTCATGATGTGATGCCGGTAGTTGAGGTAGCCTCTGCAGGCTTGCGGCTCCGGTGATAACGTGGCGGATGTTAAAAAGACAAGATAAAGACAACAGTCTATTTGATGTTGGAACAAGATGGATTGTAACAGTCCCGACAAGCATGAAGGAACGGTGAAAAGTGAAACATCACAACTTTCGAGGCTCGTACGATTTATTGTATAAGAATAATTCGGTCATCGCCAAAAAGATCCACCGCTTGCGTTGCCGCGTTGAAATACCAAGAATGGCATTTGTAGATCCTGTCTGTGAGTCGATTTAAGCCGTGGGGAGATGAAGAGGCTAACTCGATATAGTAATTCATACCGACTTGTCCCAGAACCAAGGTCCTGTAATGCGGGGACCGGCATCCTGCGGTTCGTGGATGTTGTTGAAGTGGAGATGCTTCAAGGATTTTCACGGGGATATGTTGTCTTGGATCGATCGCTTCGACGGTGTGGCTGGGATATATGAGCTGCGGAAGAGGGAAGAGATGGCATGAGAAGTTTAGGGCCGCTGACTGACTGGTAGTTAACAAAGAATGGGAGGAGAGTGGTTAGTCGGTGAATTTGCATGTAGCACTTGACCTCTGAGAAATATGATGTCAAGCAAAAACGTTGGTATTGCGATCACTCACTCTGTTGAGATGACTCTGCTCAGATCACTGCTGCCCTAGCAAGGTCAGAGCATTTTGCACACACATGCACACGGACTGGGATCCCTCAGTGGAGCATCACCACTAGATCAAGGTTAGCGGACTGGCGGATCCTTGCGAGGCACTTTTCCTAAGCGGGGGTTTCATAGCGAAATGATCTCACTTCCGCGATGAATCACCAATTCCAGAAACGCAACCTCTACCTCACAGACAGCTTCTCCTCGTGATCCGTATCTAAACGCGGCTGACCCCAGCGATGCCGGCTGAGCCTGGGAGGACAGCTTCAGGCCAACCACGCAAACCCCGGACAAAGAGCTTCTCTGGCTGCTGGACCTGTCGCGCAAAGCACGTCAAGTGCGACGAGGCCAAGCCATCATGTGATCGTTGCCAGAACGCGGGTATCGAGTGCGAGGGCTATGGCGTTAGGATATCATGGGCGTCGGTGAGAAATCCTTCGACGTTTCGGAGAGGATCGAGAAGGAGAGCGGCGCACAAAGCTACGGCTAGGCTTCGTCAGTCTAGAGACTTGGAGGCTATTGGTGAGACTCCATCTGAGCAAGACAATCCGTCTCCTGCCGATGGCCCAGACGAAGGGGATCAAGGGGGAGGGCCCCTAAACGAAGGGCCATCAGATATATCGTCCGAGGCTCAGTCAACCACGACCCCTTTCTTCCAAAATCAGCACCCGGCTCTCAACCAAGAGCCTTTCACCGACCATCTGAACACACGAATATTTCATTCATATGAGCTCTTGGGTCAAGGCCTGACCACGGGGCCTCCATATGTTTCTGCACAGCCAGAACTGCCTCGACTGCCACTCTTGCAGCTTGGTCAAGACTTTGGTCAGAATCTCAGCACTCAAACCCAAGGCGATATCAGTCATTCTCATGACGCATCCACGCCTGTCAGTGTCGGTGCTATCAGCAGTGGCTCTTTAACCTTAAATGGACTGTCTGAACCCGCCTCTCACGTATCGTCACCATCAAACACCCGAGGTCAGGGACGAAGAATCATCCGTCATCTTGATATTCTTCCCAATCCTGGTCTCCAATGTGAGCTACTCGAGCATTGGACGCTTGATCTTTGCGACTCTCTAAATCCAGTTCCCGGGGTTCTCAACCCAATGCGGAATGCGATGATGCCCATCGCCCTGGAAGGAAGCCGGACAGACTCGGAAAAGTCAACAGGGGCAACTGCGCTATTCCACTTCATCTGTTCAGCGTCGGGATTCCATCTTGCGAAGAAGAGGGAAACCCAAGAGTCCAGACGCGCCCTTGAGAACGTTGCCCTCGAACATCACAACATCGGCATCACCCACCTCGCCCAAAACATCCGCCACTCTAAAGATGGGGCCAACTGTGTATCGCTTCTAGCATCCGTAATCATGTGCATCATGAACGAAGCCGTCACACTACCGACCACCTTCTGGCGCCTACACTTTCGTGGAGCAGTCGAATGGGTGAACCATATCGATCCGCAAGTCTGGCACCGAAGCGAAGCCGCCTCAAGCATCTATCAGATGTTTCGGGGCATGGCGACTGTGGTGCAAGCACAACTGTTATTTGACGGCCACGAAACTTCATACTGGGAATTTACCAATGATCTTGGACCGCAGCCTGAGCCTTATGCGTTATATACTGCACTTGGTCTTCCTCAGCCTATATTCCAGGGTCTACGCGCTATGAACACCCTTGAGATGCGAAGGAAGTCCTCGGCTGACAATGACCCATCGCCCGATGAACTTGACCGACTGGAGCTAGAACTGTATCTTTCTGCGCCTAGTAAGCCTGATGCATCTACCAGCAGGGAGTGTGGTGATCTAATCTATCACCACGGCTGCACCTTCTACTACGCAGCACTCATCCACATGAAACGCACACTGAAGGACATGCCACTGGCTGAGGTACAGCCGCTTGTTGAGAAGGCATTGCCTCACATGGAAGCACTACCTGCGGGCACGACTCAACGCTTCTCGCCCATGATCTGGCCCATAGCTATCATTGCCTTTGAGATTGCCGATACTCCAATGCAGCAGCGCATGCTCAAGTCTCTCGCCTTTTTCGAGGAAAGGTCAGACCTAGCTATCTGGTCGCAGATCACACATCTAGTCCAAGAGCTTTGGGCGTTGCGTAGGAGGGAGGGCGCTAACATCAAGTGGCACCAGACCGCACTTGGATCAATGAGTGATAGTTTTATGTTACTATGAATATTCTGGTATACATGCATGGGACTTGAGGACGTGGCCTTGGCTTCTGCTGATTGGAGCCGACCTGTCCGTTCACACGAGATAGAGATAACGATCCGACATGGGCTGTTTATGTTGTTGTGTCTTTAAGTGAACTAGTTTTTTATAAACAATCTCCCCGGAGGAATAAACTCAATTGTACCGTATTGACTTGGAAGAACGGTCACTTGAGCGGAGTAGTTTGCAGTTGATAATGCGGCGGACACCTCAACAAAAGACTACATTGTGCATCAACACTACCAAAAAACACATCCTTTCAACAATTCAAACACCTTTGACACTATCTCAGCACAATTTCTAGCGGCCGAGGTTTCTGCGCTGCTTTTTGAGAAACACTTTTCATCTTCCAATAACAATCTTTGTCCCTCATACAAAAAATGAACATCGCTCAGACGGGCAAAAAGTAACCAAGGTTTCGGAGCAGATGGGAAAAGAGTTACGAGGTAAGGTTCACAACACATCAATGTTTGAACTGCAGTGCCACGTCACTCTAAAATGCTGACGACACAGAAATTCAGACATTGTGAATGCTTAGAATGGAAGATTCATCTCCACTTCACTGCAATGGTCCAGTTTGTTAAGTAAATACGGCGTCGCGTCTTACAGCCTGTGACGATCGGTAGATCCCCCACGTTTACGGAGCTGTCGTGGTGAGTTGCCGAAACGGGATGAGCAGCTAACTCACCTTAACGCGCCTTGATGGGGGCATGGGGACTAGAGTTTTTGCAGAATGCGATAACGGCGGCAATTCTGAGATCAATTGGCCATCAATTTTGGTTACCGTACCTTGTTGGTATAAAACTCGGACGTCCTGGAAAGCTGTCCCTCGCTTTCTCCGTATCCAGAGACTCCAGACGTCAAAATGGCTGCCCGAATCATTATCCACGCATTACGACATGCCCAGGGTTACCATAACCTCGGCGAAGAATTCTTCAACTTACAAGATCCCGCGCTAACACCTCTTGGAGAGCAACAATGTGCGGAGCGTCGCAAGGCCTCGTTCCAGGACCAATCAAAATTCAACCTCATCACGTCCTCGCCCATGATCCGGACTCTACACACGGCATATCTCGTCTTCCATTCCGCCATTCAGACACGGGACATCTTTGCAATTCCAGATGCACAAGAGATTTCTGACTACGGCTGCGATATAGGGCGCGACCCGGCTGTTCTCGAGGAGATTGCATCGCAGAACGGGTGGCCTGTCGATCTAAGTTTGGTGTCAGAGGGATGGAATGACAAGGACCTCTATGGACCCAACAGCCCAGTGACCGGGGCATGTGCAGCACGCGCACGGGTAGTGAGGAGGATACTCAGACAGAAGGGTATTGAGTTGGGCAGAGATACCGACGACGATATTCATATTGCTTTGGTTGCACATGGAAGTTTCATGCACTACTTTAGCAATGACTGGGAGAACAGCACCAGAGGATGCGGCACGTCATGGAAGAATTGTGAGACAAGGAGATACGTATTTCAAAATGATGACAGTGACGAGGACGCTTGGCTGGTTGAGACTGAGGAGAGCAGACACGCAAGGGGTCTCGAGGGCCCTGCTCCCTCAGCAGAAGAACAACGGGAGTTGTATGAGAGGACCATGGTGGGTTGGGTTATGCAAGGGTTGCCAGACATAAGATATCTAGCTACAGCATCGGCCGTGGTTAAGCAGGAAGATCAGCCCAAGTTGTAGAATATAGGGTAAGGGGTGTTATTTTTTGACTTCAGCATAGGAAAATGAGGGCCAAAGAATAGTGGTGGTTTTGGAATAGGTGAAACCTTCAGGGTAAAGGCAGGATCTTGAATTGGTGCAAGGAAAGAAATGACATATAGACTTGTTATAGAATATTGATTTAGATGATGTCTTGGGAATGTGATGTGCTTTAGGCTTGCGTCCTACCATATATGAGAGCCAGATGAGTGTCTATTGAGATCTCGATTTCAAATCACATAATGTTCAAACACGCAGCGCGCGAGAAAAAAAAAAAGAAAATTTACATAACGTCGTGTCTAAGCAAACTTCTAGCGCTACTAGTACAAAACAAGTAAAAACAAAAAATTGCATGAGCCTCTCAGTTTCTCCGAGGCGGTGGTGGCGACAGTCCCTGCTGTGCAGCCTCTTGCTCAACAGCCAAACCCATTCCTGACTGCGCCATCTCCAGACTTCTCCCGCTTCTGCCAGACTCGCTGCCCGCTCCCAGCGGCCAACTGTCATCTCTGGTAAACTTGCTGTCCGTCCCTCTCGCCTCTTCGAGATCATCAGGCGAAGACGGCCGATCCTTGCTCCAAAAGTCAAACTCGACGGGCTCCTGCTCCTCGGGGATGTTTCGAAGCTCCATGGCCTCGGCGTTGTTGTTGTTGGCAACGGGGTGGCCGGGGGTCGTAGGCCCGTTCGAGATGTGCTTGCTGCTGCGTGTCCATGTCCACATGGAGCTCTTCCTTTCGCCCACGCTTGAGTCGAGTTTCTTGGAAGTGAGAGAGGTGTGGATGTTTCGGAGGATAGGGCGAAGAATGGGTATGCATTGCACCATGATTGTTCCAGCAACTTCAGATGAGTACCATATTTGCGACATGCCGTTGCGCCCTGTTAATGTTAGTAGGTGTTTGCAATATAAAGTGAGAGTAACCTACAGATGTAGTAGGGATCTCGGTCGTTCCCTTGATCTTTCCATCCGACTCGAATAGCTGAGACGATAGCAACGCTAGGCTTTTGTCAGACATCGTTGCAACTGACATTTCATGCTTCTTAACTTACACCATTCCAAGACTCATCGTAAGGCATAGGCCAACCTTTTCGGCCCGCTTCATTTCCAGGGTTCGAGTAATAAGCCAAGGGAAACAGGCAAACACAAAATCCATAATGATGTTGTAGACTGTGAAACGCATAAGCAACCGGTCGAGGCCAGCGACGTGCAGAGAAACTCACCATTGCCGCCCTCCTTAAAGTCCTCACGGAACTTGGGCTGGAGACACATATCGAGCCGATACCAGGTGTCGTAATTTTCCTCACCGCACAACTTGGCCCATTGGAAGACGACCTTGAAGATCATGTAGGTGTTCATGGTGACGATGCAGAACCACAGGATCCATTTCTGCCAGCGATTGCTCATCCGTAATAGTGTCACCGCAAACGCCGTCTTCGTCCAAGCCTGGCCGATCAATGTTCCGCATGATGATATGTTGATGAGGATGTGCATCTTGTCATCCCACTCTTGCGACGAGTCTTTGAGAACATAGCCGTTGCCGAATTCGTATACAATGAGACTGTTGTTTGCAAGCAGCACAAGCTAAAGCTCCTGTCAGTATACGGCAACAAATGTCGACGGTGCCTTGGCTCACCCATGATACGATGAGGATGTAGTCGTCGTACCACATCCCATGCCGTCTTGTCACCTTGACATATAACCTCAGCGCCAGAAAGATGCTGGCTCCCGCGAACAGCGACCACAACCCGGCGTTCAGCTCGACATAGGGATTAACAAAGGTGTGGACGGTCTCGTCATCTTGGTCGTCGCGAAGCCTTAGCTTCATCGCTACATTCTCGCGTACCCGCGCCGCAGAATCCGTGTTTCGTTTTGACGAATGGTGGTAGAAAGAAACAACAGCCAACAACAAACAAACAAACAAGCAAGCAAGGAGGGAGCAAGAAAGAATAAAACTCGGGGGAGGGAACGTGAAAAAGAAGGATTCAAAACGATCGCCCCTGACCCCGCAGGTGGCATGGGGTTCCTGATCAGTTGCCTCTTCGCTGGTAGATGGGTGTAGAGAAGAGTGTATTCTCCCCTGCTTGAAATAAGCCTAATGCTGGCCTGTCACCCTAGTCAAAGTGTATCGGGATGGGTCTACCTTAATCGGACACTGGGGCCGTTCTGCGCAAGTCCGAGTTAACGTAAGAGTCAAAAACATATCACGGGCAAACCAAACTGAAGAGGGCCTCGTACGAAGAAAGCCTCGTAATTCTCCATGAGCTGAAACCTGAGATTGACGTAATCTCGAACCAGGAGCAAGGCCGCAGCAAAGCACTTGGATCAACTGCCGAAACGTCAAGACGAAAATTTCTCTTCGAGATGCGCAGTTTTGCTTTGTCGATAAACGGCGTCTCCATAAACCTGACACAATTCCACTGAGAAGGTAGTTTCACGCACGCGGTACCGGACCTAGAAGAGCCTATCAGCCCGAGCTGACTGTCATTACAGGCCCACGCCGGTCCGGGGATGCCAACTGCTCTTCGCAGCAAAGTGAAACAATAGAGTGCATCCCCGTTGCAGGTTGTGACCCCTGTCTCGGGAGCAGATCGACGCTTCCTATACGTGGCTTAACTCGACCCTGGATCGGCCACCCCTGGTCGGACGCTTCGACGATTTTGGTCCTTGCAGCCATGTGGCTGTTTTTAGCAGAAGAGGAATTTTCCTAGTCTTCAGAATGGTCCGTCGCTGGGATGGGAAAGTGGTCTTGTTGCTTCCGCCAACATGTGATGGGCAGAACTGAGCGAGAGGGGAAACAACGTCGATGCCCGTGACGGTTTCAGTGTGATCCCGATGACGGGACACACATTCACGTACCGTACCGTGCCGTACATATGTGCTGCGTCGGTAGATATCACACCGGCGCCGGGGTCAAAGACTGATTGTGGATCGTCGACCGTTGGGGGGCGATGCAGGCCAGGCCGAGAACGGTCCTCAAATAAATTGCAGTGTGAGGTGAGACTGGACGGACAATTACGAGCTGAGATATAGGCGCAGCAGCACCAGCTGGCCACGGTACTAGACGTTAAGCTTTGCCAGCCACCGTCCTGCCAAACATCTGCCCATCGACTCATCCGTTCAGCAACATACATATATCCATGCTCGGCCGTAACAGGTCTCGAAACCCGAAAATGATTTTAAGGTTGCTTGCCTCACCGGAAAAAGACACTAATGCCCCCGGCCCGTTTTACTTCAGCGGCTCAGCTCTACGGAGTAGTCGGGTCCGAATACCAGCGTAGCGGTTCTCAGGATCTCGTGTTATGTCGCGCATCGACCACCGGGCACTTACCTAGGTAGTGAAACAGAAGATGCTCATTTCCCACAAAAGGAACGGAACATGGCCGTTTTGCTCTTTCAGGTTCAGCGGGTCCGCCCGTTGCACGCACTTGCATCTGGCGCGAGCGCTGCTCGTCTAAGCAAAGTAAAACACTTGCAGGTGGATATCTATAGCAAGGATGTCAAAGAAGCAGGGAAATCCGGACAGGCCACGCGGCTGTTGGACCATTGGACCAGGTTTTGGTTTTAACAGTAATTTGTTGAAGAATGTAATTTTTTCTCAAGATCTCGGGGAAACACTCAAAGGTAGTATAACGGGCAGGTTACATTGTAGATGCGGTGCTATTTTCCTATCCTGTCTTGCTCTTGGTGCGCGCGACCACGACAACAGCCCTGACGACACGAGACTTGTCGAACCAATTGAACAGTCTCCCTGCTAATTTGAAGCCCCCCATTGAAACGCCGTACTCTGTTAATAACTGGTCTTGGCGACTGAGGAACTTGACCAGGCCTGAGAAGACATCATCCGTGATCTCCTTGATCGTGATTTCCTTGCGATCGTAACCGCACTCTACAAGCTGGTCTCTGTACTCATTCTCCGACAAGAAGGTATTGATGGGGCATCCCATCATCTTGCCGATGAGCCTGGCTCTCCAGATGTCTGCAGTTGACGCCTTTTCGTTGAGGAGGAGATCAAAGGCCATGAATTGAGCGTCGAGCTCTTTGGCTGCATGCTTGAGAACAGGTCTTCTTGAAGGCGAAAAGTGGTAGATGCAGTCGAGAGCAAGCAGCCAGCGCTCGGTATACTTCTCATCAGCCAGAGAGTAAACAGCCTCTGCGACATGCGGACTCCAAGTCTCAGGCTTTGCAGCATCGGCGCGGAACAGGCTGAATGACTCTGCGTCGATGCCGTCCAAGTTTCTACCAGCCTCTGCTACCTCGCGATAAATTCTGCGACGCGATGTTTGAACCTGTGCGTCATTGAGAGTGAGACCAACGTAGCGGAAGTCCTTCCAGCCCTGCGAATGTGCCAGCTTAGCGAGCTGCCACGTTTGGTCACCGCAGCCGAACCCCAGATCGAGGATTGCGAGAGAGCCCCGGCGAGGGTCAGCTGTGACGAGGTCGTGGTCCAGTAAGCCCGCGGTGCGGACAACCTGCTCCAGGAGGGCAGAGCAAGCCTCGGGAAAATTCTCAACCGGCTCGCCTTGTGGTGTTCTCCTGCGGACGACGGAGTAAATAATCGCGTGTGATATCGAGGAGAGAGTGCAGTGCAGCTTACCAATATCCCACATTCATCCACATGGAGGGAGGGCGTGATGTGACGTTGAGCTTCCAGTGCCCGAGGCCGTAGATGTCGCTCATTCGCATCACCACAAACGCAATCACGGCGACGATGGTCAGGGCGCAGACAAGCCCGGCAACAAAGCCTACACCAAAGCTGTCCTGATTGAACAGCATAGTTGCAGCCGCGGTCCGTACCGTGGACTAACGGGCTGTCACTTGTGAAGATGGTCGCAAAGATGTTGACGGCCCAACCAATTGGACCAGGTTCAATCAAAGCTTGCGCACTGGGCACCCACTGCAACTTCGGTAGATGACTAATTCATTATGTGTTTACGGAGAGTTGCGTACGCTGTTATGCTTATACAGAAATTATCTTGGAAACAAGTGCTCTTTGTTCATCTACGGATCATCATTGTCCCTTCTCCCAAGGAATTGCTACTCCAAAATCTACAGCTACTCTCATGGCTGACACGATGCATCCTTCCAGCAGTACCATACCATCCCAGCACCAAGCACCCGCGATCCAGATGTTGTCTTGCCCGTTGACCCAGGCCTTGGGCTTATCATCCTCGCTCTTCTTGGCACCGGCCGAAGTACCCATCAATCCTTGAACAAGGGCCTTGCTCTCCGTGCTTCTGAGGGTTCTAATAAACTTGGCTTTTTTAATTGCTTCCGGCTGCGCCGCTTCGTGTAGCGGACAAGTGCTGACAGTGACCCCACTGGGCATGGCATGAAGGGCTTCCGTGCGATGAGTGCCTTTGTCAGAAAATAGCGTCCTCAGGGTCAAGGTCTGGGCCGATGAGGTGCCTGTTGAATGATGCATACAGGCGATTGATTGACGGGCGCTGTTGTCGCTGATGACGCGTATGCCCGACTGCTCAGGTTTTAAAACAGAGCTTTCCACGCTACGGGTGGGAAGCTTCTCTAATGTAGACCTTAACGGCTTGAAGATTCGCCCTGCGACATCCGGAGAGACAGAAAGGACGACGCGGTCAAAGACTTGTTCTAGGATGCGACCTGAAGTATCGTCCGTTGATTGCCAGCGAACTACAACTGTCCCATCTGCTCCAGGCACAGCTTCAATCACGCGGCTATTGAGCTTCACATCCTGCAGCCCCTCGGTCAACCGGGCTTGCACCTGCGAGACTCCGCCGCAGACAGCATAGTGCTGCTGCCCATGCGAGAGTTTCTTGTAGCTGACAATGTCGCTCGCTGGGAACTGGAGCAGCTCGTCATGGGTGCATGTCGACACACTGCTCAGCAGCGGAAGCAGGTAATGTGATATATATCGGCGAGGTAAACGGATTCGTTCGAGGTATTCGGCAACCGACTCGCTGTACTCGGACGACGCGGTGGTGTTCAGTGGCGCGACGAGGAAGCATGCAACCGTGAACCAGAATTGGCACACGATCAGGTACAGAACCTCGATCATGTGCGCCATCACACCGCGATTGCCCGGCCACGGCGGTGGTGTCTGGTGCAGATTTGACGCGTGGACAAAGTAGCTCTCGTGCTCGCCGCCCTTCAGTGGAATTGTTCCATCGGTCGTCGGGGATGCTTTCGAAAACACGAAGAGGAATCGGATCGGGTGTAGCGGGACTCGAAGATGTTGATACATGCGCATCAGGTGGTGGTAGTAGCCGCCAGCGCTTGCGCGCATGGGCAAGTCGACGCGTTCAGCATCGTTGTTCTTGTCGTTGTTGATCGTAACTGAAGCTGAATCGAAGGAGAGACGGTCGGCCTACCGTAGAGACGTCAGTTGTGAGAAGAAGGTTTCAGACATGCTTAGTCGGCGAGATATGACGCACCTGTTCAAATAGCGTCACACCATATCGCTCTCGTTCGTCGCTCTGTATGAGATAGGCCGTGGTCAGGCCAGCGAGGCCTGTGCCTATGATAGCGACTCGACTCCTGGAAGAGTCCTCGGACGCGGTAGGTTGCTTGTCCATTGAGGGATTGAATCTGCGCCATGGTTGTCAGTCAACAGGCGTGTAAGCTGGGGTCGTCCCTCAATTATTCACTTTTGGTCTTTAGTTTTTTTCTTCCCTGTTAATTTCGCCGACTAGGTAGAAAGTTTTGGGCCCTGGTCTCATTAGTTAGACATTCCCACAAGGGCCACAACGTGGGAAACCGGTGAAGCGAGCCGACGCAGCCGAGGCTTTTTGAATTGATTTGGTAGACTAACTTAGTACGGAGTAGAGCAGAGTGAGTGTGTAAGTTACTTACGGATAAGCTAAATAGTATTGCTTCCAGATGCTACGATATCTGGGCGATCGATGGCGGTGTGCAAAGCTACAACGCTGAGTCAATAGGGTTTCGGCACTTGAAGCTGTTGATATGAACTCAACAGCAGATTGCAACATTTTAACCCCATCCCCATAGATAGGCGCTATATGCTTAGATAAAATGGCCATCATGTCTCTTTTTGCTTGTCATTTTCCTGTTTGTTGAGCCATGCTTTTTTCCCTTGGTTAAATGGCCTCATCTGATCATTGCTGGATTTATTGACGAATGACCCACGCAATTTCTGCACCAGAACGGCGCTTAAAGCGGACTGACTTCTTAATTAGGATCACTCCGCGAGGATCCAAGGCATGGGATGGTGTACATATTTGTAATCATCTCAACTTTGGTTTCATCCTTATTCAAAGCACCATGTTAAACGTGTCGAATGCCCGATCAATTGGTTTCCCAATAGGTTAGCTCACGGCCTGTGCGGCTCTCACTGCCATCCATAAGCATCAGTTCCATCTACACACAGGCCACGTCTTCCAAGTCTCCATCGCGTCGCTGGAATGCCCTCCTTGTATCTAGCCTCGCAGTTGTCATTCCAAGCAACCTCGGTCATCCCAAATTTATGTATCTCTTGCTTGCGCTGCACACTCTGGCATTTGTTCCTCTGATCCTAAACAAACTCATCCAATATCGAGGTAGTGCATTTACGTATCAGCAACCGCCCCTATACCTTCAAGCTGCTGTCATGTCTGTTCTGTTCTTGTTTTAATAGCTACCACTAATGTCATCAATTAGCCAAGAAAGTAACTGGGAGGATGTGAATAGTGCTCTAAATGTACATCCTGTTGTCAGCTGTGTGGATGGGATGTGATTTGCTGCTAGATGCCTTTCGTCGCATGGCACTAGGATGAAGCTGAATAGACGCTTTTACCAACTTAGGGATCTGGGTCTCACAATCAGCTGGTTTCTATTCTCAACCATGTTGTGTAAGTGTTCAACTGGAAATCAGGAGCCAGAGCTTCGAATTTACCAGCTTGGGTTTTATGGAATATTTACTAATCTTAAGTGACTGACACTTGACCTTAGAGTCTGATTTTGTTAGAGGCAGATTCCATAAACCAGTAGTAGGAAACAAGAAGTTGAAACGCAGACTATTAGAAGATCTAAGTGGCAAGGAAACTATGATTACCTTTTGTGGAAGTATTGCGTTTGCTTTCTTGAGATGCAATCATACAAACAAAATACCATCGTGGTCATGTATTGAAGTCATTCTCATCAACTATATCTAAACAGTGTATCCTGACGTCAAACTATCTGCCTTGGTTCGATAAACTACTCTTCCTTAAACACATCGTACTTGTACTGCGATCCGGTATGATCAGCACGCAGCCGTGCCTGGCCGGCTCCATACACACTCTCTCGCAGAGTATGGCCCTCCTCACTAGAAACGTCATGGTACAAGCCGCGTCTCCGAAGCTCAGGTACCAAAAGCTCAACTAGATCCTCAAAAGACCCGGGTGTGGTGACATAGCCCACGTTGAAGCCGTCCAAGTCACCTTCCTGGATCCAACGCTCCATCTCATCAGCGACCGTCTGTGGGCTTCCGACTGCAACAGGCCCAAGACCACCGATGCCGGCTTTCTCTGCGATAACTCTGGGGGTCCACTTGGGGACCTTCTCGCTCGTCACGGTAAATGCGTCAAGGAGGCTCTGGACCTTGTGCTGCTCCAGCGAGTCGGCAGAGGTGAGTTCCTGGTCGAGCGGAATCTTGGACAGATCAATGCCTGTCCAGCCGCTGACGAGAACTAGGCCACCGATGGTGGACGCATACTTCTGTAGCTCCTCGAGTTTCTGCTGTGCCTCTTCGTCCGTTCGACCGACGATGGGTGTGAAAGTAGCAAAGAACTTGAGCGACTGAGGATCTCGGCCTAGCTCGGCCGCTTGCTTTCGGATTGCCTGGATCTTGGGCTTCAGAAGCACGGGAGAATGGGAGGAGACAAAGATTCCTTCCGCGTGAGTTGCCGCAAAGGTCTGGCCGGCTGATGAGGTGCCAGCCTGGAAAAGAAAGGGCGTTCTCTGGGGTGAAGGGTCGACGATGTGTCGAGTATCGAGGTCGAAAAATTTACCGTGGTGGTGAATGGTTCGAATCTTGTCAGGATCCGCATAACTATCATTTTCAGGATCGGGAGAGATGGCGTCGTCTGCCCAAGAACCTTCCCAAAGTCTACTTAAATCAGAAACTTGTTGTTTGACTCGATGAGTGGTTGAGCTCACTTGTATAGAACGCGGAGATACTCGTCAGCTTGCTCGTATCTCTCATCGTGGGCAATCGGACTGTCTAAGCCAATAGCTTTGAAAGCTGCCTTCTTCCAGCTCGTGACGATGTTCCATCCTGTAAGCTATTATTTAGTCCAAATTCAATATGTTTGACGCTTTTGACTTACCAATTCGTCCCTTGGTAAAGTGATCTAACGAGGAGAATCGTTTCGCAAGGAGAAAAGGTGGCTCAAAAGAAGTAGAAGCTGTAATGGCAAAAGACAGGTTCTTCGTTACAGCCGCCATAGCGGTGATAGGGATCGTTGGATCTGTCATGGGCCACTGTGCTGCGCGTCGGATGCAGTTATCAAGCTTGCCTTCATACGTATCATATCCACCATAGGTGTCGGCGAGAAATAGGGCGTTGATTCCACCTTTGTCAAGCAACTTGGCCAGATCGATCCAGTACTGAAGATCTCGTTTGGTTGCAGACTTGTCTGCTGGGTTCTGCAAAGTGTTACTCCAGCTTTGTCGAGATTACTTCGATATAACTTGCCTTCCATTGGCCTTAAGACAGTAAGTAAGGGTGGTTACATTGAATCTACACTAATACGTACCTGGCGAGAGATGCCCAATTGTTGACATATCGAACGCGTTGATAATGATCTTCTTAGGCTCATCTTTGCTTCGGTCGGGAAGACTCCCGCTTGTAGGCTCATTAGAAGTCATCTTGAACTGTGTGCTCACTTTCCCTTCAATAAAGATAGTTCAGATTTCTCGTACCCGGCTTCGGTTCTGGATACTTATATTGGCCTGCTTCGTCATTCATATGAGGGGAAAAGCCGCATATCAGATCACGCCTTAAGTCTACTATTCCAATGAAATATTGCAAATAATCTCGTCCCCATTGATGGTGGAATTCTAGTCGTATTGTCATTTGCTGAGAGTCTTGCGTGATCCCGAAAACGGATGTCACAATCGAGTTGGGAGAGTGTCAGCTCCCCGCACGTTTGGCGGACTCCAGATCAATTGCCGCATCTTGGGAATTTAAAGATAAGACCAAAGGCCTTAGAACACTACACTTGGTTATTGTGACTCTTGATAAGTTACCCATGGCCTCGCTATACGTCGACTTGTTTCGGGACAAGATGTACGCGTTTATTGCCACGACAGTGCCACCAGGGAGGAAATCGCCGTCGGGAAGATAGAAGCCCTCCTCACACGTAACGCTCCATGCTGAATCTGACAATGGGAACCACAGAAAGAGCCTCTCGTATGACGGCATCAGTATATGGCAGAGCATCCATTTTCCTGTAGGCACGCGAGATGTGATTTAATAAATATTGATATTCGTTCCTTTCAATGAGTCCTGCAAGCCCAGTCAGACCGTACGAGCCAAGAGTGACCTCTGGGAATGTCAAAAATCCATGAACCAATGCTTCGTCAAGGGACAGTTAATTTGCATGCTGATAATTAGACGTTGCACAGACCAGGCTTTGGCCGTTTGAAGAGAGTATTCACCTTCTGAGGCTTTTTTTTTTTTCTTCAGTATATTTAGAATACATATGTAGTTCCATTTTTTGTCTCTGAAACATTTAGGGGATAAACCTGTTCTTGTGCCTGCAACTGGACGGATGTTTATGGCAACGCATAGCCATTCGCCCGTAGCTTCTTGAAAGGGTGTTCACGGTTTCAAATAAGGGGTGACGCAGAAGTTTCCGTTTTCATCACCCTAGGTAAAGCATTAGACGATAGCAATACCAAGCTTTCGCGACTGTGGCCTGTTGAATGTGAACCAACCGCGTCGCCTTTGATACAACTTTTTTTTTTTTTTTTTTTTTTTTTTTTTTTTTTTTTTTTTTTTTTT
>JABCKB010000415.1:0-31515 GCA_013184455.1 Fusarium continuum
ATACTGTAGTTACAAATATGTAACTACGTACCTACCTTCAGCTATCATATCTTAGCATAACTAATTCCAGCAGAATGCCTCCGTGGTATTAATGCCGCTATTCTGTTCTTGGAAAGCCTCTGAGTGAGGCTTTCCGAGATATTAACTGAATGACAATATGAGGCTAATTTTGGCTGCTCAGCTCTAGAGTTGTTGACATTCCTGTAACGTAAGCACTTCCAGATCATATTGAGCTGTTCTGTCCGGAAGAATAACTCTACGAATAAGTATGCATATACTACCAACTCTCGAGCACTGAACAAGCTCGTATTAACCATGCACATGTTTTGAAGGCTTAGTATAGTTACAGCAAGGGTGATGTTATGGATGCTGTAATCGAGTGGGCCAACAAGCCCAGGTCATCAAACACGACGTGGAAAAAAGAATGGTTCCGGCGAACTGACCTCCTAAGTCTGACGTAGAGCACACCAACTATCTGTAATCGTGCTTTGTACACCGACCTTGAGCTCATATCGATTTACAAGAGGGCGTTGACATGACAAAATTGGTATCTTAACTTGAGAGGCTTTTTCGTTCTTCTTCAAACTATCTGTTATTCTCTATTGCTGCTCACCAGGTTATCGTCAGATCTCGACCTTCGAGATACATTCACTATATGCCATGTTTCCAGAGCCTTTCCAAATAAAAACCAGGCCGCTGCAGCCCATTATGCAGCCGTAGTGATCCTGGCATGGAACTGATTGAGACGGGACTCTGATGGCAACATGGCTGTAGTGTTGGATCCAGGTAAGCAAGTGTAAAGAGCTGCATGTGCGTTAACTCTACCAGGTATAAATAAAAGTCGTTCCTCAGTTCTCGTTGTTCACCGTATAAGAGCAAACCTGAACGATCCCACTTCAATTCAAGACAAAACATCATGCCAGACGATTATACTACTTCAGCGCAACATGACACCAACGCGGATAAAACGCCTCAACGATCAAGTGGTACCTCGGGTAAGGATCTCACAACGTTTCGAGATGGGGATTATGTCTAATCACTGGAATTTAGATACTACACAAGGACAAAGATCCACGGCTACCCAAGATCCCATTCCCGTTGACGATATCAAGGGGTCCCGAGGACAATTGACGATGGTTAAGGAGAAATGACTAATGGCATTGGATTATTAGAGAACAAGCAGTAAAGATATATACTCGACCGTCGCGGTAGTCGATAATATAGTATTTTCTTCTAGTATATATCCAGTCCGCATGTTCCACTCAACTGTTGTGCTAAACTCTCGGCCGCTGAGAGTGACGTTCAGCGACCCATCTGACGGCGCTATGGGTACGACGATCTGAAGACGCCCTGGTGGAACGAATGAACTGCCTGATGATAGAGAGACAGAGACTTTGTCGACGTATATCTGTTCGGATTTGAGAACCCCGGATTTTGCCTTTTATATTAGCATAAACCGCAGCATACAGGCTCACAGCATCACTCACCAGATCTTGTAGTGCCTGCTGCATCACAGGATTGTGGATATCCTCAGACCAGTCATAAGCGAATAGAGATGAGTTTGTGCGAATGCCTCCTGTCTGATTCTCGCCTGCTTGGGCCGCTTTCTGCTGCAGATCAAGGGACGCTTCAAAAGTCGTGAAGCCAGAAATTTGTATGCGGACGCTGGCAGGGTAATCTTCTTTGACCAACCAGACGTCTCTTATTGGATCGTACATCAGCTGGGATGCTTTGCAGAAGGCATCCCAGTCACTTTTATCCAAGAGTGATGTTCGTAAAGCCTTTTGAATGTTGATAAGACTGTATTCAGGTCGCAGAAAGCGAACTAGAAAAGGAAGGTACAACTTTATGGGGCTCTTGATGTTAGTAGAAGGTGTGCATTGTTGAAGAAGGAGCTTCAACTCGTTAAACTTCACAACGCTTTGTTGACGAAGAATGGATAGGGGAGCATCTACTAGGATGTAAGAAAACATATGCTGAAGGAAATTCGGGGATAGAAGAGAAGACTAAGCTTACCGAGGAGTATGGGGAGTTCGAGAGCAAGCTCATGCTCCCACTGCAAGTACAGATGATCTGTTAACTTGACTATTTCCCGTACCACCCTTTCGTCTCTGAGGATTGTATCGTGCGAAAGTTCTTTCCCATTTAGCTGAGCAAGTGTTTTGTCTGCCATGGTCTTATTACCAAGATGGCGATCAACCATAGTAGCAGCGATGATAACCACTTTTTCCCAGTGATCTAAATCGAATTGCTGTGGGCTCTGGATTAGGTCAATCTTGTTGAGCCTGGCCAATTTCTGGCGGAGTTTCTTTGGGTCATCCAACCCCCTTTCCCTCCTTCTATCGAATTGGCTCTTCTCCTGTGATAGGTCCTCTATTAGGGACGTAAAATGTGCAGGTAGTCTGCGAGACCGTTCTGCCGGTGTTCTCTTCACTCGTGGGTCCTCAAACACAACCTGAAGCGCTGTAGGGGGGGCTTCCTGGTTCATCGGGCGAAGTGACTGGTCTTTTGCTCAATAAAATGTTACAATGAGGCGAGATAGCGGACAATGTATGCGTGGGTTAGCCCGGGGTTTTATGGCGCCTTGTACGGGACAAAAGCAGCTAGCTCGCTCTCGTGTACCGTAGCTTGTGGGCGCGGCCCGGCTCAAGCGGTCTGAGTGTAAGTTACATTTCGGGGATGACCTTTTCCAAAACAGGCACGTACATGCTTTCGCCTGATCGGGAACAGGCCGAGATCTCTGATAACTCAATTTTCTACATATCCCAGACTGAGGATACCAAGCAAAACAAGTAGATAAATAAACTAAACAAAGTAGGGTTGGAACTGATACAAATTAAGCATGACAAGCAATATCGTCCCTTCCAACAACATCGAACTCGCTCTGATCGTCACGAGAGTTCTGACTGGAAGCTTTGTCCGCACTGCCACCTAGCGTTTCGTCATCAGGTAATGACCTAGACGTCCCACCCATGTCTACAGATGTAGGCAAACCAGAATTAGCTATAGTTGTGAGCGCGCGGTGGTACTCAGATCCAAACATTAAAAAATGTCCAGCGGCCCTGTGACAAATATCCGCGACAGAAGATTCATTACCAATATAGAAACCATAATTTCCGGCGAGCATGCCCGTTACGATCGCAGTCTTAGTCTTGATGTGTCTGAACCCGTCGAGGACAGAAATACCGGCCGATATGCACAATGAATTGAGAATGCCTGATTCATCGGCATAGGGCCCGTAGTATTCCCCGAAATGCAATGCAGCTAGGTGACAGCCTTTCAGAGTCTTGACATTCGCTCGCAGGTCTTGGAAAGCTGCAAGGAGGGATTGGTTTATCGGTCGAGGTGTGCCTCTCACACGTTCACAAAGGAGTACTGAGAGCATCTCCAGTCCATATTGGTTGTACTCACTGTACAAGCTGGGAACGTCAAGAGGGTCTTGACAGGAGGCATAATATAAAGCAACAAGGTTCATAAAGAGCTTCAGAACCTCTTCATCCTCGTCGGATACGTTGGTTTTGGCCTGCGGGCGTTTCAGTACATGCAAAAGTCTCGTCCTGGATCTAAGGCGTACCTTTCTCTTTCCCGTGCCAAAATCCAAGAGGTCCTCATATTCCTGCTCTGATTCTAAAGCCTCTGACTCAGACTCAAATTCTGAGTTGGTGTCACTATGGTTCGGCCAAACATCCGAGACTTGTGGCTGCGGAAAAAAGGGGCGGTCGATGACCTGATTGATAACCCTGTCGATAGCCTGGTCCATCTGGGAGACTTGGTGCATTTCCTTGTGTCGCTCGTTCTGAAAGTGTTTGATCAACTGGTGATCATGTTCGAGCTCGTAGACGAGCCCGGCAATGGCCCCGACGTGTGGGTTCGTCTGATGCTCTGGCTGGAGCATTTGGAGTTCAGTCTTGATCTGGTGGAGGCGCCCGTCGACGCTCTGCTGGGCGTGCTGGAGCAAGTGCTGGTGGCGAAGGCATGCTTGCTCTTGCTGCCAAGTACGATGTTGTTGTTCGACCCGCCGAATAACACCGATATCGACATGAGGAACACCAATACTAGGAGCAGATGGGGTGGGAAGGCGGGTAGAGGCGTGAGGATGAGTAGGAGCGGGAGGGCGAATAGGAATAGGAACGGAAGAGTAATCAGGGGTCAATCGACTTCGAGGTGAAGGCTCCATTCCGGTACCGTTCACGAAACTCATAGTGAAAGCTTCTAGACACTAGACAGGTAAGGCGATGAAGGAGAGGAGACGAGAGGAGGAAGGAATCTGGGCGGGGGATAGCTAGTATTTGTGACAGGAGTTTCGTCGAGCCGTCAGTCGACCCGAACCCGAATAAGAGCCACTCGAACAGCCACCAAGTAACTCTTTTCCTATCTGGTTCGAGTGCATATGAAAGCTGAGAAAAAGTAAGCACATTTTACCTTAGTCCGAGATGACACGAAACCCGAGAGACGAGGCTCTCAACTTGCAGTTGAGAAATCGGTACCAACGAGGTGAGAACCTATTCACACGCCCCCTCCCCTCCTCCTTCCCTGTCAGGCCGTACGCCAAGTCTCCACCTTCCCACTGGTAGGGCTCCAGATCTACTCCGTACCCCTGGGCAACAATGCATTAGCGCGTGCCAACCTGTTAACTAACATAGTAAGTATTAAAAGAAACTAAAAGAAGCGGACCACCCAGGCACTTCATTCAGGCTCACCAGTTGTCTTGATCCGCCTTTATATCTGACAGCCACCAAAATGGCCTTCCAAGTCTTACAAAGCTACAGCACAATGAAGGCCTCGATACCTGGTCAGCGTATTATCTGGCCGCCCATCTCCGTGGGTTGGCCAATTAAGCAAGACCTTGAGAATTACTTTGCTCAAATACGCGTAGCCACTGTGGACGGTCAGGAATCTTCGAGAAACGACATCCTAGCCAGGCCTTATTCACATCGCATTAAAAGAGCCAAAAATCTCTGCTATTTCGAATTCGACCTGACGCTGAACAACGCCGCAATCGGCCACTGGATAGGATTTGAAGTCATGATTTATACGAGAGAGATGACTTTGGTTGACAAGTGCCGCATTGGCGAGGGATGGGTTGGGGAGCCCACGTGAGTATAGTACTTCAACAAGCTACAGCAGTTAACATTATGCAGGGCAGATTACTACCTGAACTTAGAATCAAGGGTTCAAAGTCTTGTCGACATGTCCGATAGGTGTCCCACGCCCTCAACCCATCCCTCTGATCCGTCTTCTGGAGAGACAAGCGCCGGCGCAGCCTCACCTCCGGCTCCCTATGCTAGTCCAGGAAACGTGCTGCCGGAGGCGGAGCTGGCTCTTCAGCAGTCATCACAAACTCTGCCGGGCCCATCTGCCTCCACCAAACTCTATACTCCTTTCGAATATACTATCACTAAGGACAATGACTACCTTCACGGTATCGGATATGTCCTCGAGGCCGGCAAATTTGAAAGTTGGAACCTCAGCGGCCAAAATGTTGCTGCGATTCTTGGCAAATTACTGAATCCCAAGACTTCTCCCTTCAAAAAACAAGTGCGAGGTCCTCAAGAGCATGTCTTTACCGACGGCTACAAGATGTAGGTACGAGTCACCCACATAAGAAGCGGACTAACTTATGACAGGTCTTTAACGTACTTCGAGCTCGAGGAACTCATAGATTCAGGCATGCCTGGAGCAATAATAGCACCTCCAACACGAGTCGAATTGGGCACTTTATGGAGGTTGTTAAATCAACAGACAAAACGAAACCTGTTTAGTAAGGATCAAATTTCAATACTACAGACCTGGATCAAGTCGGGGAAAGACATCAGTTGGGAGGACAACAGCCACCTTTTCCCAACGCACATCCGCTCTGCAGTTCGCTACAAGCTAAGGTGCGAGGCAAAACTCGAAGGTCGTGAGAGAATCAAGCTGTAAGCGGGTCCATCCTTCGACTCTTGGCCTTTAAGCTAATCTAGACAGCATTCGAAGTAGAAACTATGTATCGTGGGCAAACCACGAAGCTGAAGCCCTCGAAACTATGTTGAAATACGACAGCATCGTTTTGTTAGAAGACGTTTTCCCGGATAGGACGCCAGAAGCAATAAATGTGAGATTAGTCGAGGCACGGAAAGACATATCACGAGAGCCAGCGACAGACCAAAGGAGGAGCTTCAAGTTCATTAAGTTCGACCAAAAGCATTTGCTGTATAGTTACTTAGAAGAGGTAACTCCATGCACTATTGATTAGCTACTTTTATTGATTGAGGTTTCATTACTATGGTTCGTTGGACTCTGGGACCGTCGTGGGGAACTCTGAGATCAGTCCAGTTTACAGTGTCATGGTATCCAAATCTCTGCAGTTCCTTCAAAGTTGTTTCACAAATTGTTTCGTTGAGAAAAGAAGCTCTTCCCGGTAGAATCTGTCAGAAGAGGAGCCGTCGCAGTCGGAGTGCCCAGCGCACATGAACGTGTGACACGACCAGGATCCCATCACCCCTTGCTTTTAAACATCGAGGAAACGGGTGAATAGACCATCATTCGTGGGCGGCAACGTCCTCAATCTCCTACTTCGGCGCGTCCTCGCTTGATCGCGGTTTTAAGGCGATAGCTCCCTCAGTCTCCTACTCTGAGGGCTCTCTCTTCGCCGATTGACCTTGCGTCGGGACGATAGAGTAGCTTTCTGACTCTTGGCAGAGGCTGATATGTATGAGTTAATTGAGTGTGCTGGAGGTTGTCCCTTCAAGGAAGTAAGGAATCGCCTCGCGTTCGACCGCTAAAGCTTATTTGCCTATTGTCGCATGGAGCGTTTAGTCTCGACCGTTTCAAATTTTAGTGCGGCTCCGATCGCGTCACAGGGGTCACGTAGCACTAAAAATAACGTGGGGTAGCCCTGGCACATCTGGAGAGCCTCGGCGCTTATACTGCAAGTACTTTAACGCTTACGATGCATAGCTTGGAAATTCACTGCTATACTTTTACCCTTGAGATAAAAAATTTAATAAAAATTTACTGTTTTTAAATAAAGAATTATATTAAACATTATCAGTATATTAAGCCTTCTTATTATAGTAATTATTATATTTTAATAAAATAATTATTAATATTTTAATTAATAAAACTACTTTAATATAATGTATTAAATATATTTTATTTTTATATTTCTTAGGTTTTAAAAATTAATATTAATATTTATAACATTTTATTTTCTAATGACCTTAGCTACCTTTTCGACGGGGTTGTACGCCAGTTCTAGTGCCACCAGATGGCGGAACAGCAGGCTCGCTGTATCTGCCATCAGTTGTTGCCAAGCGAGGGCTGCGGCGAGGCTCCTGCATAGTCGTTTGTGACCGAACAGTCATAGATCGTGATTGCCCGTGACGAGGATCGCCGCGGATCTTCAAGCCTCTCTTGACAACGCCAGCCCGCTCCCTTATCACAGGACCCAAAGTCGGTTGGGAATTCCTCGTCGTCGTGTTGACACCATTGGTAACTTGCTGTAGATTGGACGACCGCTTGTCGCCTCTGGCCTCTTTGTGGTGCTGCCTGTCTCCTGGTCGACTGCGCTTGGCCGCCCTTGCTCGTGTAGAAGGGCCGAGGTTGTCTGGAAGGGAGCTATCCTGGTGACTTGGCTTCATCCTCTTATGGCTTCGGGCTGTTGCGGCTTCGTCCTCCTGGTCGTCTTCTAATCTTCGTTTCGTCTTTTGTCTCGTACCCAAGCTGCTCCCACCGACCCCGGCTTCTCGGACCTCAGCTTCAACTAGGGGAACCTGCTCCTTTACCCATTGAAGTCGAATGTTCTGGAGGGCCAGATCTTCCTCCGTGCGCTTATATTTTGAAGCCCCCTGCACAAATTCCGAAATGAGATCACATCGCCTGTTGACTGCCCTCGACGATGCTTCCGCTACCTCGAGCTTGAGTTTGGCGTGTTTCATCATCCGGACACGCACTGGTGTTGGAATCTTCGACTTGGAATTGGGGTCCATCATGGCCTTGTGCAAGACATCTCTGGCGGCCGTCCTAGCACGCTCCACTTCCTCTGCCACAGCGTCCCTTGCACTCTGACTTCGCATTGCCGATTCCATGGTGCAGAATCCTTCAGCAGTCTCGCCGGGCCGCAACACTCCCGAGTCCACAAGCTTCTGCCAGTCTGCGTCGTACTTTGGCTGGAGGCGTGCGAGCAATCGCGTGTGCCGCTCAAGCCACGAACACTCGTAGTTGAGGTATTCCATCCATGTGATCCATTTGTCCTGTCGCGCCGGGTCTTTGTCGAACTCGAAAGGCTTCGTAAAGCCGTGTCGGGTGAGCCGGCGTTTGGCCTCCGTGACGTATTCGGGAAACCCGCCGCCATCGTGATCCTCTCTCAGCCCAGCGAGTTCCATGCAACGATAGTATTGCAGCCTCTGAAACTTGTTCCTAAGGCACTGGAGACGCTCACCCTCCGTCATCCCCGGCTGCCTGCGTCCATCCTGAATGTCAGATCGTTTGTCCTCTTCAACAAATGCCGCAAACCCCTCATCCCCATCCTCGATGCCCTCTTGAGCTTGCTTCTTCTTGAACTGGATCTTGAGCATCTGCATATACTCGTCCTCAGTCATGCCAGGCCATGTATCCCCGAATTGGAGGCACCGTCGCTTCTTCTCCTCGATATAGACGGCGAACCCTGCTTCCCCATCGTTGCGGCGATTATGCTGCTGCTTCCTCTCAAACGACTTCCTGAGCTGTTCGAGGTACTGACTTGCCGTCGGATCGAACTCTGTGCCTCCCCTGTCCTCGCGCTTCTGCTCCTCCACAAACGCAGCAAACTCCTCCTCCTCATCCGGCTCTCTGTTGTGATGCTGCCACCGGCAGAACATCTCCCACCTGTACAACTGTTTCCTGAACACCTCGCGACAGTTTCCATATGCCTTCCAAGGCCTTAGCGTCTCATCCTCGGCGCCTGGGAAAATCTCTTCCAGGCGGCTGATGGGGTAGACTGGACGGCCGCCGTCGTTAACGAGGGTGTTGTAGGCCATGGTCTCTTCTCGCTTCGCCTCTGCATCCCAGTCGCAATCTTCTGTGGGTGTTCTGTCATAACGCGCTCGTCTCGCCAGCTCTTCAGGCCCCGCCTCCTCAGTGTCGGCGACTCCAAGTAGTCGTGCGGTGAGTTGGTCGGCATCAACCGGGCGCGATTGCACGGCATCGTTAGCTTTCTCCGCTCCAATCCTATCCTGGTTAGCGACGACGAATGAATGAGGAACGTAGAGACTTACCTCAACCTCTCTGCAAGCCGGTCTCGCTGGTCTTTTGGTAGCTTATCCCAGCCGTCAAATTCAAGATCAAACCCGCCATCAGGACGGAGGTTTCGCTTCATATACTCCACCAGCTCTGCATCATCAAACGCAAGGACGTCATCAACACACAAGCTTGGGGTCGCAGCTGGCGACGGCATTTCGGGATGGGATCGCGCTTGGTGGATGTTGATGCCGTTGATGGCTCCTGAGTGCGTGGCTTGCACGAATTCGCGTGTGAAATGTCTCGCTCCCGTACAAATTGGGCAATGCAGCTGCTTGGCTTTACCTGTCAGCTGGCTCTGGTAAGGCAGCCTGCGATTGGCTGTAGGCTCTCGCGAGATGGCTATTAGGTGATTGGCGATTCGAGTATTTCGTATCCGTTTCCCTGCGTCAGCGATGGTGCCGCTCAGCGTTTCGTGAAACGTGCAGGTTGGCCCATTAACCGCGGATGGTGTTGTCCGCTTCCAGGCGGCCAATGACACCCTAGTCGAAGCTCTGGCGAGGGGCAACATTGACGAAAGAGGAACCCGCCCAGAAATTAAACGCCCCCGATCACATATGAAACTTCGAGGCCAGACGACATTCGTCAGAAGACGAATAGCGCGGGCATACAAGCGACCGAACCAAGGCTATTACCGCGCGGATGCAGCATCACGAACCAATGTCCGGTACTGAGGGGCTCACGCAGGGCGAACCATTTCACTCGCTCCAACGTGCTCTGCAGTAGTATATAATTATGAATTCTCACTGCCCTTTGTAGGTAACCTCCTATCATCACTCTGAGTCCATTATTGACGATAATTAGATTGCGGATGATGCAACTGCGGAGATCATTCAGATCGAAGCAGAACTTGTGCGACTTCAAGGCTAGATGTGGTTGTGGTTGTTTGAGGTGGTTTCCAGTATTAAATTGTTTGTCGTTCCTATTTCAGTCGATCATGTTGCTCAGTCAGAGATATACGATGAAGAAAAAGAAGGCGATACTTACCTTAGAAAAACAGTAATATCTCCTAGTCCCTCGGTGAACAATGGAAAATAGCCCAATTTGCGACTTTGGAGTTATCAGTCTTTCATCATCGGTCCAATCACTCAATTAAAGCAAGTTGATATATGCAATCAAGTTCACATTCAAATAGCTTCTCGCCGCCAAGCTGCACACTGCTAAGCACGGTGGTCTACACAGGATCTTTCAAAGCATCCTCAAGCCACAACCATAGTCGCCGATCTCCAACAAACCCTGGATTCATTTCAGACATGAGGGTTAGCTTTCTGGCGACAGCTAATCGGTCTATTTCTGCGCGGGAAAAGACGTCCTGCTCCCTTTCTTGGACTTCCTCGGATGACAGGTCGTCTTCACTCAATCTTGAGAGAAGCTGCTTGTTGCCTGGGAGCACAGCTCGCGCGCGGAAAAGCTGGCCATAGTCCATGGTGTGTGATAAAACTTCGGCCTTGAACTTGTGAACAAGCTCATACAAGGTTTGGAACAAGAGAAGGTCCTGACCAGAAAGTAAACGGACCAAGCGGGAAAAATACCACATCATCTCTGCCCTGTCCCAGGTACTTCTTTCGACGATCCGGGATTCTTGAGAAAAGCCACGCTGGAAGGAAGCGATGAGAGAAGACGTAGGTGGTTTTGATGGACCTGCTAGTCCCGGAGTAGCAAGTAACTCGGTAATTGGGCCTGTTGTCGCGGAACTCCAGTCAATGATGCATGTGACGTTAAGTTCCTCGTCAACGAATATATTGCCCACGTGAAGGTCAGGATGTGATAGAGTGAAAGTAGCCGATTGAGATAGAAGTGAAGGCACCAATTCTTCTAGTATCTGGCCTGCGATAAGGTAGGAGAGCCGGTTCTTGCTCCCTTCGAGCTTATCGCCGATGAATGTGAAGTCCCCTCTTCTATCGGCAGCGGCCTTGTAGGTATCCCAAGTGGGGTAATCGGCTGGTATAGGCAGTGGCGAGAAGAAGAAATTAGGAGTGAGGGGCAGCTCCTCCGCGTGGGATTGAAAGGCAGATATTAAAGATTGTAGGTAGCATTCTTCCTGAGAAAAAGGGCCGCGGTCTATTTGCGTCTCCAGGGAGTCTCTCGATTGCCAGGTGAGCACTGGAGATAGACATTCGCGAACGGCATAGCTTCCATCATCGTCCTCGAATAGTGACCCAATATTATCAAAGCGGACATTGAAAAGGCGCGACATAATGACCCCAAGCTGATTCATGATCTTCTGTCTGTCCAAATCTGACAGTGGGAGCTGTGGGATGGGATATCTGAAGCCAGGAGGCTGGATTGAGGCATCGGTCCAGCGGTAGTCCGATAAGGGGCGGCCAGTTGCTTTGCTCTGGAGAATGTAAGGTACTCCGATTTCATTCTCGTGAGTGCCACTGAATTCCGGGTCAACGTTGAGCCCATTATTTAAATGGCTTGTCAGTCCTACCTGTACGAGTACACTTTCGGAACAGGGATCGAGCAATGTGTTTCCAAGTATTTCAGGGTACTTGCTTCACTTATAAGCAACTTTGAGGCAGTTTCATCTGTGAACATAGAATTGTGTCGACGAGGAGAGCGAAAAGCCCATTGAACCCCATCGTCAAAGGTGATAAAGATCACCCAATTCAGACTGCCAGCTTTGGGGGTACTCGAATCGTCACAGGTACATGAACGACCTCGAAGTTCCTTTGCAAGCGAGATTAGTGCCTTGAGGTTGAACTTGGCGAATCTGAAGACGTTTGGTCGCTGTGGCCCAGACATGTTGGTGGGTTTTCGCAGCAGAAGCGGTCTTGTGTTGATGAAAGGGGGTAATGGATGCCAGGGACGTCCAAGCTCGCCAAACTTGGAAATGCGGGACGGTTGATGTGGTCACGTGGGATATGACTTGCACCGATGAATAATTTAGCGCGAGGCGGTATTCTATCGTGCGCTCATCAATGCCTGCATGGTTGTGAGTGTAGTGTCAATTGACTTTGCGGTCGGCGTGTGTAGCTTCGTTACTCAAGATGTGCTACAGTGTCACCATGTTGTGTAGGTGCCGCAGATTACCTGCTGACTTACCCTAGTGTAGGACAAGCGTGGATGCCGTCCTAATGGGCCGTATAGTTTTAGTGCGGCAGAATGACCGTAGGTGGCCGGGGGTAGAAGGCCTAGGCACTGCAAACGCCTGCACCGATGGCGCATAGGGAGGGACGAGCACTACCTTGAGAAACTGACTGCACTCAGCGGCCCTCGGAAACCACATTCCAATGCATGAAGATCAGGGTACCAGTCCCAAGACAAAGACAAACCCCGGAGCCTAGTACCATCTCTTCAAGCGTCTACTACAGACCAGTAGCACAGAATTCAGGTCCAAGGGGTACTGGTCATCCCAACCTTGGGGGCGGCTTGTATAAGTACTTATAACTATTATACTATTATTTCTAGTAAGTATTATAATAGCAAAGTTAATATTTAGTCGTTTAGGGTTATAAGTTTAGAGTTCCCTCATGGTCTTCCCCAGGACGGAAGTTTCTACTGCCATGCTTCTAAAGGGTTAAGTATACAGACGCTGTGTGCTTTCTCACGTCACTACTCGTGTCGGACCCTAGAGGGCATGGAGATGCTTGTGAAGCCCTCTCACATTCTTTCCTCTCTACCAGAACCGGAGATTCATCTGTACTATTGCCTCCTCTCGAGAGTGAGGAGTTGCTCGACACTGCCAAAGTCTCCTAGCCCACAGAGATACAAGTGGCCAGCCAAGTTTGCCCCATCCAGCGGGATGTGCCTACGAAACAAGTTCATGGGGTCTTTTTCTGGCAAGGGTACCAGAGCTCTGGCGCTACCATGAGAGAGACTAAGCTTCGTGTCGCGGAAGAGCCTTGCAGTCATCCCAATCTCGGAAGATGCAGGCTTGAGAAGAGGAAGGATCGTCGAGTGGGAAGGTCGACCAGAATTTCAAGACCAAAGGCAAGCAGCGGTTCATCAACAGGTGGACGCGATATCAGCGACAGGAGGAAGCCTCTTTTACCAAGATAACAATACAGGGCGTGTCTGGACACAAAGTATCAAGTTTATTTGCGGATCAACCGTTGCCGGAGTCGTGAACTACTATTAACGCCGGTCGCCTTCTCCGCCTCACGCAAGGTCGAGAGGAGAGCGTGGGGTCTGGTGCGCTTTCCGGCGATCGAGACATTCTGGGAGTAATCCTTACTCGAGGCTGTTGGGTCTAAGACATGGGATGATTGGGGAAGGTCACAAAGAATCTTATCGAACCTCGAGAGTATGATGACTTATGCTCAATACGGGGGAACTTTACAGAGTAATGAGCTGTCAGTTCCAAGCCTCAGCGCCGCAAGACACAGAGGTGTGTATGCGGTATGGACCTTTGCTGACTTTTAGATCAGCTGAAGCTCTATGCGGGGGTACTAAGGAGGATGTTGTTAGGAACCCGGCCGCTGTCTATCCAACACATTTGCCCCTCTTTGTTCGGGGCCAGCCATCAGCTCTCCCAACCACGGTCTCAGTCTGTCGAATACGAGATAGCAGGGCCTAATGTCCCCTTGCTGTCACCCTGCATGTAATTCCCACTCCACCCAACACTTCAAGCACACAGTGTTGGGGGTATAAAGTGCAGCTCGTCGAATGCTACCTTGGTTCGCCAGTCGCCTTGTTTCTCGAGCTTAATGCTTCATATCGAAGTCCAGAGGAGCCACATTAAGTCCTTCCTGTGTGGAATCTGTGCGTGCAACGAGTGCAGAACCGAGTATTTCTTAGGAGGATAATACACCAAATAGTGGCTTAAATCAGGCTTGATGTCAGCCCCAGGGGTGATCATAGAGATGTGTATCAGTCTAATGTACTTGTTGCATTCCCACAGCCCTCCCCTACCAACAGCACTCCATGCAGGCTCGGCAGGGGATGAGGTAACCTTGATAATGCAGATCTCTCGCAATGTCTTGTATAGTTGCTTTCCTGTAGACTGAGAAAAGCCCATGCATGAATCTTCCACTCTCCTCTTGCTTCTTCCCCGACCCTAGCAATGTGATTCATTTAGTAAAATTTGTGACCTGTTATGCCGCGTAATTAGCAAACCCACTGCCCCGTCCTCCCCTCCCCCGTCAGTCTGCGGATGAACTAACTGTTCTTGGCACGTACAACGCTAGCCAAGGTCCGCTATCTTACCTCATGCCAGCAGCACAGATCCGTGACTATTGCCCACTATCGGCTATTATACTGTGGTAACAGATCCGTAACTACTATCCACTATCAGCTATACTGCAGTGACAGATCCGTGACTACCATTTACCTGGAAGCCTGGCGGTCCCGGGTATGATCCCGTGTTTGCCAACTAAGAAGCAAGCATGATGAAGTCTGATACGACTCGACTCGAGAAGGTAACTCGCTGTTAGGAGAAGGGCGCTGAATCGAGGCAAGCACTGACGCACACCCATTCAATCAATGTTCATATCGGATTTTCCAGACAAGGCAAACATCTTTCCCGTGAGAACTACTCGCAAACATGCCGTTCACGTTCCGCGATGGAGACTTGGAAGAATTAGGTAACAATCATCAATCTACACTTTAGGCCAAGTATAGCTAAACAGTTCTTGTACGAGCAAAGATTATCGGCAATAAAAAGGTCATCGAAATGGCCAATGGAGAAGTAGACATGACTATCGACGAGCTTCGGGAACTTCAGAGGAGTTTAGATGTAGATAAGAGCTATGAGCTTTAGACTAGCCTTAGATGCCGCTGAACGGGAGAACGACAAGTAACTCAGCAGTTAACGCTGCATGTTCTGTCGAGGCTTGTATTGATTGTTATCCGAGTTTCTCAGCCTCCAGAAATTTTCTGTACGACTCATAGATGTCCGTATCTTTTAAATTGGAGCACGGGACCTGGACAACTCTAACACGCAGACCACCCATCGATTCCAGGTGTCGAAATACCATCTCCAGCTTACGCGGAAGATCGTCTGGAGGTTCCAGTCCCCTCAGCCCACACTCGATAGACGCCGTAACACAGGCAAGTTGTATTTCACCTTCTGAAACTAAACGCTTGAGACCAAACCCTTTCAGGATACCTTTGAGACTGATGTCCTGCTCGACGTGATCTCTGAAACGAAATTCTTCCATCCCCGATTTTCTTTGCCGTAGTCGCTCAAATCGTTGTCGTAGATCATGTGGACCGGCTTGGTCTCCAACTCCGAGATGATCCTCCAGCTTGCATAGCTTGGCTTTCAGGTAGTCGGATTGCCCAAGATTATCCAAAAGCCTCGACTCCTCTTGCGCACTCTCCAATAAGAGTGCCGGGCGCCAAGTCGCACGATAAACAAGCGAGCGAGGATGCATAAAGGCAGTGAAGGCGATGGCATGGTGTATGAGGTCTGTCAACTCTTCATTTTGCAGCGGAGCGGTGTCGGATTGTTTCTGTGAGTTCTCAATCTCTGATGTGCTCATGGTCGGAATCCTCGTTTGGCGATGAGTAGAACAAATCTGGTTGTAACGAAATCGGCTGGGGTTTGCCCGATGGAAATACCCATGAGGGGGATGAATCAGCTCATGTTTGCTACATGCGGCGTGTCTCAGCGTCCCACGAAAGTCATTGCTTTTTGATAGACAGGTGTGGTCTATTGCATCGAAACAAAGTCCGACCACCCTGTAAGTTGGTACATAAAATTGGCTCCACGTCCATGCATGGGAAAGCCAAGGTACGTAAGTACCATCGCGCGCCGGAGGGGGTCTTGAACAGGGCTCCAACAGGGCTGCGGACAGGATGTTCCGGCCCAACAGTTACGGATAGTTACCAAATAATTCATCGCTCAACTAATTGTTTTGGTGGTAAGCCTATCCAGCTAGATTAGTAGCTTATAGCTACAGAGTAGTTATCAGTCCTTTCCTTGAACAGGCTTGTAAGGCATTATTCTTGCAGGCGCTGTTGAGGACGATCTTACTGATAGCTGTTATCCTGAATAGCCTATCGGACCCGAATTCCTTCGGCCTAAGATAGCTAAGAGGAGGCTTACAGGGGTGCCAAAGGTCTAGACTCGCGATGATCGAGAACTCCCATCCACATAAAGGCCAGCTCACAAAGGCGAGCCTCCATGGCGAGCCCAGAACCCATCTAACGCTCCTCCCAATCATAAAAGACAAGACAAGATCAGGACTTAGATCTGGCAGTGATTCAAGCTGAGAGTATACAGACAAGTGGCTCTGTGGAAGAGGGCGGTACTACAACTGTTTGCGCGAATCCGCCTCTTCAAGTTACGGGGGTCAACCCGTGTGAGAGCTCGAAACGTTGCGATCCTGAGGAAGCATCCGGTCAAGAAGTCGCAGTACAACCACCCCCAGTTGTGAGACAGGAGAGAGAATCTGAGGGGGTGGACAATGGGCTTTCCAATCAGGGCCAATCTACTCCGTACCACACGATCAATCGTGTACGACACGAGCACGCCCAGCACGCAATCCTCTCTTGCTCTAGAAGCCCAGGATCGGAGTCGTCGGCTTGAGCCCGATGAGAGCAATCGGACATCATCTGAGAATGAAACGGGTGGAGAGGCAAACGCGCCAGCTTCGAGACTCTCTTTATTACGGGCTTGGATTTCCAGCAAGCAGTAAAGGCATTATAAAATACAATATTTACTTAGTAAGGATCCGGGGTTAATTGGGGCATTCTTGAGGAGAGCCAGGTAATGTCATACCTACAAGTGGTTGAGGATGCCCTAGTAGACTAGGATAGTGGCCCGTGCGTGGGTCGCCAATCTACCTACCCTAAATGGACTACACTCCCAGTCTCATTGACCGCCACTGCTGAGGTAGGTATTTCCATCATACTTGTACTTCAAGGTTGCGTACCCTTCCGGAAGAGCTGACTGTAAAAATAGGTCCAGCAGTACTGCTTGAAGAGCCTTTGGCTCTTGGCCGGCCAATGCTTCTCTCCTTGCGAGTCGGAGTGTTGGGCCCAAGTCTTGCAACATAGGTATCGGCCGAGTTCAGTCCGCTGCTTTCTCCGTCCGCGTATTTATTGTGAGGGGAGGTCGGGCCGCTGTTGACAGTGTGTTGGTCGCCTTGCTGCATAGTCGCGCTGTTGTTAGCATATCGCTCCATGTTTCTGTCATCGTCTTTGTCTTTTGGTTGGCGAGCAGGTTCGCTGCCGACGTCAATCTTGTCACTATCTAGAACAGAAACTTCACCCAATATACCTTCGCAGACACGACAGAGACTGTGCGTAAAGCTTCTTATCTGCCGTTGTTCTGCGGTAGAGTACTGGGCTGGAGCTGATCTCATCCCCTGGCTGAGCTGAACGGCTTCATGTTTGTTCTTGAGGATGTGATAAAGAATGAGGGGAAGCAGAGACTCAGATGCCGATGCTACACGACCCATATCAATTGCATCTTGCGACAGATTACCATCATTAGCCCACGGACTGAGACCTGATGCGTAAGGATCAGCCTGGATCACAGATTGGGCTCCTCAATGGAACAATCGCGCATTAGGTGGGCCAAGTTATCGAGATCAGGAGGCAAGGGAGATCAAGAAAACGGATTGAGGAGCAGCAGGTAGTTTCAAAGCTGGGGGAGGCAACCTGCTATTTGTACCCGAGTCCCTCATCCCACCATCGCCATCTGCCCCGTTGTGGTGTAGTGACCTGCACCTGGTGGCAGACCTATGGACCAACTCGAGAAGCCAGATCCCCGACCCCTTTCTCCTGTTGGGACTTCCCAGGAAGTCACGCTGCAGCCAGGCCAGTCTTGTGGTCTCTTCCCTCGACCTGCTTTGGTGCGGCCCTGCCCGTTCAACTAATCAACCCTTTCACGTCTTTTGCCTCGTTGGCTCCCACTGAGACACCTTTGTCGACAATGTTTCCGCGTCTCCAAATGCTCGTTGGATTCTGGATGCTTTTGCGTATCAGTGAGAAGGGATCTGGTTACTTGAATATGGAGACGACATTGATAAGAGGCACCAGCTCGATGTGAATCACCACGCATGTATGAAAAAGAGGAATGTGACACATCCTTCCTGGGGCCACTCGCGAAAGAACATTATTCGTGGACGATAAGGATTACTGGGCGAGGCGCGTGATCATGGCATTGGTTTAATGGCCCAACCGTCGACTCAGCTCAGGTACTTAAAGCGGCACGCTCCTCAATTCTTCACCTCCCTCTCTTCTCCTTTTTCAACCTTTCCAATTACACTGCGAGGGCTAACCAACACCGCATTGATCTTTTCGTATGAAATTGGAGTGTTGGAGCTGCCGTAATAAGCTCGAGGAGGGCCCGAAATGGCGATCTTCAAAGGGCCCTAAAGTATATGCTCTGTTCCCTTACCTTCGCAATATCTGATTCCTTTTCCTAGCTGTTATGCGATAACTGCGCTGAACATCATGAAGAATTATTGGATGTTCTTCGGTTTGGCTGGGGGGATTGTCCGATATGCTACGAACCATGTCCAGATGTATACTTCAATTGCTGTCATGGGAGCATTCAGTTCGCGAGGATAAACTGGATACGCGTCATGCTCGCCATGTATGGTATTGGTGGTCATGCGCTGTAAAGAAGAGAGCGAGCAGACTACCTGTCCTGTTTGCTACGGTAAAATGCAATCACCTGTCTTCGTGCCTCGGAATGGGGACCAGTCCACAGCCAACGAGTTCACAGTCAACGAGCCTGTAGTTATCGACGAGGACGAGCCCGTGGCTTTGTACGAGGTCAAAGGTGTTGCAGATGTGCCGCTGGGAGATCGGTGGAACGATAGGAAAGTAAAGGTTTACGGGGAGGATACTAGGTAATCGTTTGATTCAATGGATCCTGAGAAGTGGTCCGAAGTGGAGAGGATGATAGAGGAGAGGGGGTCAGGGTCTGTCAGGGTTCGCTGGAGAGACAGCCGGTTGATGTTTGAGGATTTGGAGGCAGGTCACTTGAAAGAGGTAGTGAAGGAAATGTTCGAGAACAAGCACAGTATATAGTTAGAGCGAGTCGAATTCAAGAAGACTTGATAGCTTGGTCTGAGACTCCTTCTAGGCGAACGGCGACTGCATTCTTGATCGCGTAATGAATCCCCCTACGCGTCTTTACAGGTCTAGGTAGGGGGGAGGGGGTGTCGTACGCCTCCGCAGCGGCTCAACTTCGTCATTGTAATCATCGCTACGTCTAAATCTGGAGTGTGTACCTCCGCGGCCAGATCGATCACTGTAGTAGTACTGCTCTAGATCAAATCTCCCAGATCCATTGTCAGGATATCTTCGCATATCAACATAGCCGTCTCTCCTGCGTCTATTATAGTCTTCTAGCGCTCTTCGGAGGCTTGGATCTTGTTCAACTCTGCGGCCAATGTCTTCAGGATCTGCCATCCTGCGTCTTCTGATCTCGTCCCTTCTCACATACGATGACTCTAGGGGTTCTGGGCGGAAGCGACGGTGGTCACGGCCGGACAAACCATCAAGACAAACCATCAAGTGGCGAACGTCTCACGTGGGTTCGCCGATCTGGCGACGGTAACATTGGCTCCCTTGTCGTTTCTGCGAACCTGGTTCGTCTTCTTGTTCCTATAACCAGCTGCTCTCTTTGAGCATGCTCGGGTCCAGGTGTTGGGTCTTGTCTTGGTACACGTGAGGTCGGCATCTGAAGGGATGGTACTTGTGGTCGTGGCAAGTCACGGATAGGTGTTTGTCTTGGTGTAGACCGTTGCTTTATCTCGCGCACGACCGAAGCCTGGCATTCCTGCTTTATTATGTCGTCCTTGATACTGGGCCGGCCGTTGTTGAGGCGCGGAAAGTTCCACGATGGTCGTGCCTCGCGATCCCCTCCTATACTGAGAGTGCGTAGTACCATGTCTATAGGAACCTTCTGATATATGGTTTCCATAGCCGACTTAGTGAACCATCTCTCTCTCCCATTTATCATCCACAGGGGGAGGATATCTCTGCTTTTCTTTTACTTCCCTTCACCATAGTCAATATCTACTGGCGGATTATTTAGAATATCCCAGTTCTGTAAATTAATTGCTTCTCCGGGCTTGAGTTGCGGCATATAAATGGCCCTGTTTATACATGTGGCTTAAATAAGAGCAAAAATCCGGGAAGAAAGAATTCGATCACTAGCCCCCAAGGGCCCCGGGAGGCTAAAGATATAGGACCCTCCTTTACTCTTTCCTACGGGAAAAGCCCAGCTTTGTTCGTTATCCCAAGACCAATCTATTATCTTGTACCATCGCTCGGGGTAAGAAGACTTTGCTGGTACAGGGTCTCTATCCATTCCCCGGTCTAAACATAGTGGTCTTTCCATATAGTCCTGCGCATCTAGTCGATGGACTTACTCCCAGATGTATGGATCAAAAGACCAATAATCCTACTAGGCCTCTTTATAGCCATCTTCTCGGCCGTCATCTTCTTGGCCATCATCCCCGCCAAGCCCACCGTTCAGTCTGTTGGCACTTGCCTCTATAAGTAATCTCGTAGGTCGGACGGACTGTTCAATTAATTCCATGTCATTGGTCAGTGAAATAAAGGCATCTCCGTTACACTTGTTGACCTCAGTCACAACTATGTCGACATCATTTTGGATGTTATGCAGCTCCTCATCGATCTGATCTCGGGCCATTCCCCGAGTTCTGTTATCAAAGGACGTTATGCTTGCCTTTAGTTGGTCGACATATTCTCGAGCGCGAGTAACGTTGTCGTTTTGTGCTGGAGATTGGGAACCACTGTCGTCGTCTACCATCATGTTGAGGTGAATCCTTGTTTACAAGGTCCAGAATTTGTTTGAGACTCGTCAGTCTCTTGTTGGCCGGAGCAAACTCCCTGTCCAGAGTCTTCAGATTCAGGAGCGTCTTCCAATTCAGACGCTTGAAGCTCAGCAGTATTTTCAGGTTCGGGAGTGGCTTGTCTTGGAGTGGCTTCCTCAAGAACGTATCGAGGTCGTTAAGTAGGGGATTGGGGAGCGCGTGCCTCCTCATCTGAATGGCTTTCTTGAGACTCCTCCACTTGCAGAATCCTAGAGCTTTCTGCCACAGGATTATGCGAAAGGATCAGGGCTTCGGCATTTTGACGCCAATCTTGTAGCTGAATCTCCAATCGATTACGTTTACCAACTCTGTTCCACTTGACGGGCATGGCCACCTCGCGAGCCCCTTTCCTCCGGTTGAGTGAGCCAAGTTGACTCACTTTACGAAGATCATCTTCAGTAACGGTATGGTGGTTCACGATGGAAGTGTCTTTGGCCAAGTTGAAAAATTGCCGTGCCAGTCGGTGCACTCCTCCTTTTTCATTTTGGTGATGGATTGCGACATTTTATGTACTTGCAGTGTCTGTATTCCTCTTTGGTTTGACAGTAGTACTGGATAGGTGGTCGTGCTTATACTCAAGATGACCAGATGGGCATATCGAGCGTATCAAATACGTTCTGGTAGGGCTCTAGGATCTGTTTCTGATTGTAAAATACGCGGCATAACTTCTTTTTGGGTATCGTGAAGTGATTGAGGGGTCTCGTCGCTCTACTCCCCTTTTCTTAGTTCTCGATGTGTTCCTCCCAAAACTCAAGATAGCGATCAGAAAATTGGGACATTGGCAGGACGAGGAAGATGAGTCTCTTTGGGGTATGGATGACAGTGTTTTGGATTGAGGCTATATATTAAAAGCTCGAGCCGGCTCGAGCGAGACAATTACTCCTAGAAACTAAGCTGAAACCTTTCCAGTCAATTGCCTCTTATGTGATATTAATCTCATTTCGACAACCTCATCTACTGCAATTGATTCCGACATACTCACCTCTGTATTAAACGAGTAATCTGCTGCATGACACGGGAATGGGCAGGCAAATCTCGGTATTGAGGAGAAAGCTGCCTGCTAATGTCTTCCGAAAGGACTATGGTGGGCGTTTGCCGTGGCACTGGCTGGTGCTCTAGTTCATATAGATTTCTCGGCACGTAGGTGATCTTACAATGCCTGGGGAAATCTTGGCAAACTTCTAGTTTCTTCTGAACTTCGGCTAGGCGAGGTGCAACCTGGGCATTGTCGGGTTTTGTTGGCTGACATAGCCAAAGATGTAGAAGCTTCTACTACAAGTTAATGGAGATGAAATGTTATGAAGAAGATAGGTACCCACCTATGATATCAAGAGAGCCCAAAGGTTAGTAGACAGACAGCGAATGATGGCATCGGAGCGCGTCAGAACTAAGCTAACTCAGGCTTATCAGTAGAGAGATTAAACATTAAACCCGTTTTGGTGGGCTATTCCTCGGGATATTGCATTCTTGGAACGAGCTGGCTTCAGGTTGGCGTCATGCCGCGGGGGAAGCACTCAAAGTATCTTTGCATACAAAGTCTGCGGGGGAGATACTCTTTAAGCGCGGTGATGGGCTCGCGACGACCTGAACCGCACTGCCCAGGCCTCTCCCGTGTGTCTCGCGCGCGACCAAATCCCAGTCCTGAGTCCCTCCACCAAAACTGCCCCCCACCGCCCACATCCACATCCACATCCACATCCACAATCCGCACTCGTCCAACTTCCTACATACCTACCTCTCCTCCTCCCCCGACCTCGCAAGTACTCGCTCCCGCTTCAAGAGGCGACGGCCCGCGCCTTGTTCCCCTCGAACACGGTCGTTTGGCTTCCCGCGCTTAAGTTCACGTCCAAGTTCACGTCAACGCTGCTCCGGTCAGCCCGTTTGAACCCCGCCGCCGTTTCGTTCCTCCATGGGCGGCCAGTCGCCTCGATCAATTGAACCATGGGAAATGCTTGCCAGAGTCAAGTAGGTGCTGTTTTTGTCAGTAGCTAGCATGTGTCTCGTGGGCGTTGTTATTTGTACATTGTACAATACCGCTATTCCACTTGCAGCCTACTCCTCTGCCTTTCTCTTCTCAGCTTGCTAACATACATCCAGACGTCGTAAACTCGGCCAAGGGGGCGGCACTATCCTCAATACTATATACTGACCATGGCGACATCGCGATATCAACCGGCCGATCTACGACGTCAAGTCGGGTCTCCTAGGCCCAAGGGACGCGGTTCGTTTGCCCTTCCGATACCGACACACCCCGCCATCAGTTCCAAGCGCTGACCTGGGCTCTCTCAGAGAATAAAGATACCTTGTGCCGAAACGTACTTATTTATGGTCATTGTCGATACGAAGATCAAGGCTGTGCTTTCAGCCATGATCAGAACAAGAACAACTCCAATGCTGATTTGTAGGTTAATCTTGTTCCTGGTTGTTTGTTGTTTTTGGAGTCCGTTATGCGAAAGCTCGCTATATCAAAGTCCGACTTCGCTTGGGTTCGTATAGGTTACACACTCCAGCCAGGGAGGTCTCTATCCGTCACTATCCATGCTCGGTGAATCGGTGGTCTTGTTGGTGAGAGGCTTGGAAGCATCAATTGCAATGCCCCAAATCTTGTTGTTTGTAGAGGGCTCGTAGCTGCAGCTGGAAAGGACCTCATTATGTCGCCTGACATTTCCGCTCGTCGGCCGATACTTCCCTCATCACAAAAGATTTGTTCTGCCAACTTCACACTGGGTCTTCCAAAATCACAGACTCCTCGGCTTATCGACTCACGATACACTGCATGACTATTCTAGCCCGTATTTCTTTGTTTATCTCTCTGCCTTTTTTCCCTCTCTCGCCATACCCCAGTCGAGTCTCGGAACCACTGGTATTCGCTATACCACAGCGCATGTTATTTTGACGTTACAGAATGGCTGACAGCGCCGAATCCAGATCCAAAAAAGCGCTTAACGTCGATTCACCCTCATTCACACCCGCTGGTATTAGCAGCAAGAAACCTACTTTCACTTCACAAGCTGCAAGCGCTCCCGCTTTTACTCCCCGTGGCTTAGGCTGTACGAGTCCCTTAACTTGAACTCCCTGTGATCCCTGACTAACAGCATCTTCGTGAAGCGGCCACCCCTGTTGGGCCCCAGGATAACGATGGCAGCCTCTTTAATCCTGCAACTATCCGCGAATTCACCCCCAACTTTGACATAAACACCACGGTGAGATAAAAATCACTTTTAATATCAAGGGTGTTTGCTGACTGAATAGACTGCCCAAAATGGTTCCACTCAAGACAGCGGGATCTCGTACGACCCCTTTACTATGCCCGCTGTGAACCCAGGCCTTACTACTCCTCAATTTAATCCTTATGCAGAAGATCCTGGTGCCCTCGGTGGCCATGGATCAGGCTACTTCCCAGCGCAAAACGCATTTGCGACTCCCCTTCAACCACTTCAGCACCACCTATACTTCCCAGTGGGACCTTACCGGGATGATTTGATGCCCTATCATCGTGTACCCCATGACTTTTTTTTGCCTGAGAAAGAGCGCGAAGAGATTGCCAGGAAGCTTGAAGCTGCAGGTCAAGTTTTGCCCAACTCTCAGCTACCGCAACTCGACAACTACCACTCCCTGGTTCCTTTGGATACGACCCATCGGAAGAATGCCAACATCTTTGGCTACCCTAGTTGGGTTTACAAAGCTACGGCGACCAAGACGGGCAATCTCTACTGCTTGAGGCGGCTGGAAGGGTACAGACTGACCAACGAGCATGCCATCAGACTTGTCAAAGAGTGGCGGCGCATAAACAATGGAAATGTGGTCACGATCCTCGATGCATTTACGACCCGCGCCTTTGGAGACAGCTCACTCATCTTTGTACAAGACTACTATCCCCTCTCTAAGACACTTGTTGAGGCTCATTTATCAACGAGTACCACTCATGGTAGTCGCTTCCAAGCCAAAACCCCTATTGCTGAGAACGTTCTCTGGGGTTACATCGCACAGATCGCCAATGCTCTCCAGGCTATTCATTCAATCAACCTGGCCGCACGATGTATCGATCCTAGCAAGATCATCTTAACCCATAAGAACCGGATTCGCCTCAGCGCATGCTCCATCCTCGATGTTGTCCAGTATGATGCTCGTCGATCGACCCAGGAGCTGCAGCAAGAGGATTTTATTCAATTTGGTCGCTTGTTGCTCTGCTTGACAACGAACACGCTGCCAATTCACCTCACAAACTTCCAGATGTCTCTAGAACAAATGTCCAGAGTGTATTCAGTTGAGTTGAGAGACACTGTTCTGTGGCTCCTCACACCCCAGCAGCCACCGGCACAGAAAGGCATTGAAGAATTTGTACGCGGAATAGCCGGACGCATCACAGCGACGCTTGACCAGAATCTGCAGGCCTTGGACAAGGTCAATGCCGATGTGATGCGAGAGGTGGAAAACGGCAGGGTCGCGAGACTAATGATGAAACTTGCAACTGTTAACGAACGGCATGAATTCGACGGCGATCGGACGTGGTCTGAAAATGGCGAACGATATATGCTCAAGCTCTTCCGAGATTACGCCTTCCATCAGGTGGACAGCAACGGCAACCCCGTCCTCGACATGGGACACATGCTCCGGTGCTTGAACAAATTAGATGTCGGAACGGACGAGAGGATTTGCCTCACGAGTCGAGACGAACAGACCAGCTTCCTCGTCAGCTATAAGGAGCTCAAAAAGATGCTGGCGAGTGCGTTTGGCGAGCTTGTTAAGGGAAGCAAGTCAGGCCGAAGCTTTTAAACACAAAAACATGCCTTGCGAGGCTTTCCCAGTCTTCAGAATAACATGAAACCCCTTAAGCAGGAAACGAGCAAGAAGGTCCAAATAAGCCAAACAGACCAAGACCAGGAACAACAAGCTGTGAAAGTCACGTTCTTCATTGCAAATAAACCCGCACCAACATCTTGGCTACTCGAAAGGGCGTGGCATTGGATCAATTAGGCTTTTCATAGCTGGTTATGACGCCAGATGAGAGCTCGTGGCCATGGCAGCATGCCTTTTTATGGTACATTAGGACAATGGAAGGGACGGACATACAGGATCGGGATAGGCCAGCCATGACTGATGATGATGTTTAGACTGTGGAAATTTGTACATGTCCAAGGTTTATGTAGGGACGAAGGCTGAGCGAGACGAGACATAGCGAGATGCAAGTAGCTTATTTGCTTTAGTTAACATGATATATTGCCTTAATTCAGCACAAGACACTATGATGTGGCTATTGACGTGATAATTCCACGTTTGAAGCCCGTGGATCTGTACATTGCGGCTTTTCGCAATCCATGCATAATCCAAAATGTCATGCTAGTAGATAGCGCTCTAAGTGTATCGCTCGGCTTCTTCGAGTCATCCAGCCTTCACACAGCCGTAGATATCGTGACCGGCTCCTGGTAGGGCGCATTTTCTTCGCCTTCATCATGGTATTCATCTCTAGTTTGATAGTGTCTGTTTCTTCAGTCATCCTCGGCTTGTACGAAAGGATTGGCGATCTCTTCACTGCCATCGACGGGGCTGACGAGAACGAGGAGGGTGCCCCGAACAACGACGAGGCCCAGGGATCGGGTCGACTCGTTGCCTTCATCGTCTGTGATGTAGACGTTAGCTATGACCATATGGAGAGGGTGTATATAAGTAGGTCGCGTCATACCTCGGACAACCTCATGTACATCATCGAGAACCAGGTTCATAAGAGCATCATAGCCCTTCAACGTGCCCTTGACTGCGCCAGAAGTCAGCACCCAGTCAATCTTCCTTTACGCTTAGCTCAGCCAAACATACCCTCACGACCACCGTTGAACTTGACGGTGATCTGCTTGTCCATGTACTTGCCCAGGTCGAGGATGTTCTCCTTCTTGGGCCTCTCGCGCTCCTGCTGCGCGCCTCCCGCGCCGCCTCCTCCGCGACCGCCTCCGCGTCCACCACGGGGATGTGATCCATGGCCGCCGCGGCCGCCTCGGTGTGAGGGTCTATCGGACATGGCGTTTTCGGGGATTGGGAAGATAAGGTGGGTGGGTGGGATATTGGTGATGAGCTTGGGGTTTGGGTTCGATGTCGGAACTTGTGAGTACCTTTACTTTGGTGGGGTGAAGGTTGCTAGTCCGGATGAGGATGCGTAGCAGGTGTAGGCCTGGGCTGTTTGTGGGGTGCTACGTGTAGAATTGGTGTGAGAGTGGATTAGTTATGAGTGAAAGCTTGAAATTAATACTCCGTACTTGACACTCGACATGCTGTTGCTAATTCGAGATTCGTTACGATTCAGCCAATGAGGGACAAGGCTGGACATGGCAACGCCCATTCATGTGAATACGATTATACCAGGATCGGGTCGTATCTCTTGTAAAGGAGTTTATCAAAGCATACCTACTAGGTAGAGGCAGGTAGAGCTTGGCCGATCAGTGGCAGTTACTTACCGATATCCGATGCCGCGAAATTGGGCGTCATACTGAACTGATCTTACGGAGAGAGGTACAGAGAGTACAGAGACGCCAAATATCGCTCGTGTGCCTCGGATTCCAGCGTTAAGTTACAGCATTGGGCCAGATCAACGTGCCATCACATTTATCGTCCGCAGGATTAGCCAGCGCCAGTGAAATTACCTCATACGGCATGGAAACTACCTAGGTCTATATAGGCAGCTTGCATCGTTACCGCCAGGATCCATCCCTCCTCCATGCGTGCAAGTTAGCTACAGAAATGCAGCACAGCCTCATACAAAGTTCCCGCACGAGCATACATCAGAGCGTCTACAGTGTGCACTGGGACATGTTATGAAGGCCGCATGCACGTACACATACAGTGAGTGAAATGCGTCAGCAACTGCAAGTCACGTATGGTGAGTTGTTTTTTGGCAAGTCTGTCGAGAGGAGGCCTCTCGAATGTCAATCATGAACTGTCCCAAAGAGGAAATCAAACTGCACTAGCATTGGATCATGAGCCAGCCCCTCGCCCGCCGCCCGTCTCTGTACTTGTGTTTGCGTTTGTGCCCGCGTCTGTGTCGTGGGCGTCCAGTCTACCTTAGTCTGCTCTCTGTCTTATTTAGAGTCGAGAGTTCTTCCCATATTCTCTTGGCCTACCCCATTTTCTCGCTATTAAAGTTCTTACCAAGCCTCTCAGAGACGGCATCAGTGGTAACTGTCATCCATTTCTGGCATTACGATCCGGACATTTCGATTTTGGGCGCGCCTTCCATCCAAATCCATTCCCAATTGACCTGACCGTTCTTGCTTTCTTTTACCCTGGTAACCACCGCCTCGCTCCTCCTCCGTTCCATACAGTGCCTCGTCCCCACACCGTCCCGGCACTTTCTTCTTGTTAAGACTCTTTTACCGCGTCCTCTATCTCTCCAGCTCAGCGAATATTTTGATCCTCTTCAGTCTCTTTTTATTTACTGTTGTATCTCGTCTTCGCCCACATAGAGTCTCCTGCCATACCGCTTGTAGCTCGGTGCGCCGTTTCGTGCGAGGGATTTTCTGTGCTGGGACAAATTGAGCGATCGCGACGGAACGTCAACAATTGTCCTCCTCTTGGCGGCGATTTACCTGCATCTGGATACTCCTATACTACAAAATCGACGCCATCTTTCTTTCGATCTATCGTCAACTCAGTCCAGCTTGTTTTTGTCGCCATGAATATTCAATAACCGCTGCTGTTGTCCCCTCCTCTTTCTTCTCTGCTTCCACTTTACCTACCATCCCGCCTCCCCTCGCCGCATCGCCACTCACCTGACTCTCATTTCTTCGTTGCCCGTCAAATCTCTCATACAAGCCCTTGATATCTCCCTGCTCTGCCCTCAGGTCTCCAGCTCATCCAGCCCGGTTTGCCCACCTTGGCAAAGATCCAAGGGCAATTGAAGGTTCGATTTCGGCTTGGACGCTTGTTTGTTGTGCAAACCTAAGCGCCTCGAGCCAATACACACTTGGTAGCGAAGTCTGTGTATATTATACCGGTATTTGGTCTCTTGACCAGCATACCGCTTTTTTTATACCCATCAACCACCACCATGGCCCATACTTCCGATTCAGAACCCGCAAAACGAAAGCGTGACATCGATGATGCCGGTGGCCAAGGGCGTGCTCAGCATGCACCTACATCTCTTCAGCAAGGTATGTCCAGTGTGACAACAGCCATCCAGCTCTGCACCATATTGTGTCGCCTCAAATCCTGAGAGGTTCCGTTTGTAGCATCACGCATGATACTGTCTGTCCTGACTTGGTCATCGTTACCCGTGTCTTCGCGTATTCCCACACTCTTCAATACATGCCGGTGCCTCATAGCGCGCGCAAACAACACTTGCATCAGCCGTTGTTTTTGGTTTGGCCCCCTTGCCGGACGCAGCATCTAGCTCGACTCCTCCAGGGACGCACATGCCTGTTGCTTTTGTATCCGACTTTCTGTCTTGGTGCGCTGGCACAGCTTGTTCGCTTGGAGGATATGCTAACCGGACATTCAAGGCGCTTCCGGTTATATCCACTATCTCTCGAGGTCAAGTGCCTCCCATTTGAGCCTTGTTCAAGGTGACGCCGATACTTTTGCCGATATCATTGGTTTGATTGGCGAATATGAGAGTAAGGATGCCAAGACTTTTGGTTCAATCTGCAATGCCAATCCTTTAACTGACATGCACCAGGCGTCTTGGATAGACATGAGAGCCTTGCAGCAAGTCTTGGAGCCAAACTCACTGGCCCACGACTCCTGAGAGGCATTGAGAAGTTTTTCGACGGACCAATTAAAACATCATCAATTCAGCCCTTCTCCAACCCCATCAGCTGGCTTGACGTGGTCAATTTTGCAAGATCGAACCCCAAAGATTTTACCCTTGTGCAGAAATCAGACGGTTCCCGATGCTGTCAGTTCGTTCTCAAAGGCTCACAAGTTGAGATCTTGGAGGATGATTGGCGTTTGGTCTGGTCTGGTGCCCTGGATCGGTTTCCGCTGGATCACCCCCTTGAGGAAGACGAGACGGCAGAACTAGCAACGTTGGATATTCTTGAACAGAGGACGTCTATTCTTTACAAGAAAGCTGATGAAGTAGCGGCAAGAGCTCGTATACTCAACCATCGGCTTGGACAGCGAAAACAGGATATTCGCCGTCGCCGCAGTACACAGGACACATCGCCGTCGAGATATCAGCCTGCCAACAGTACCGGCAGTAGTAGTTCCCAGCGAGCCGCCAACTTTGGTGCTGGATACGACTTACATGCGGATCTATTGCAGCAGTTTCTCACAGCTTCAGCCTCACCACCACCTTCGCGGTCAACGTCAGTCACAGGAATACCTTTAACCACACTCAGTCAACCATCACCATCCCACAGCACTACTCATTCTCAGACGCATGGATCACGATATGCCGGACATGGAACAGAATCGACAGTACAGCCTGCGATCGACAGCCGCGAAGCTGCTTTTCGATCACTCATCACACAAAGAACCGACCATCTAGGCAAAGGGGACGTGATCAATCCACCATGCGATCGATGCAGAAGACTACGTGTAGAATGTGTAAAGCATTTGACAGCTTGTTCGGGATGTACTAAGAAGCATGCTAAGTGCAGTTGGAAAACAGTCACAGATGAAGAGTTTCGACAGCTCAAGCGAGATATGGGCCTCAGAGACGAAATGGATGTTGATGGACAATCAGACACCGGGCCTAGTGCTGAAACAGTAGAACCGCGGGATGGACGTTCGAGCCGGCTTGGGGACCGACAAGAGGCCAGCAGGGCGTCTGGAGACAGGACACCAGGAACATACGGCACCGATGAAGGATCCAGGCCACCCAGTCGAGACAACGGGCATCCCCCTAGCACGATGGAGCCCTCAACCGCAGCGATGCATCGTTTCGACCTGAGTGCTGAGCGACATCGACTTCCCTTCGGGATGGGGCAATCAGCTAGATCGGATCACAGCAACCAATCGGTCGAAACCTTGCAACCTGGAACAAATGCTGCAGGTTTAACAAGTTCGCTGGCAATAGCTTCGAGCAGTACGTACAGAAGTGGTGATGGTTCGTTGAATCCTTCACCCAGCTGATACTATTTAGTCAGAATAGCTCCGTTGGCTTTTTTAGCTTGAAACAGACCTGTCGAGACCGATACGTGGAGTGACGACGACGAAGACCGAGAGGGAGGTGGGTCAATGTGTTATGAATACCATGAATACAAGTGCGTTAAGCCTGATTGTGTATGACTTATTTTCTGCTCGTCAAGATGAGGTAGATTTTGCACCCCCCCATGATCGACCTTCCCCCCTGTCTTATAATTAGGTAAGCTACTAGGGTTTAAAAAAAATAACCACTTTTTTTTAATTCTTAAAAATTATAAATTATCTTTATAAAAATAATAAAACTATATAAAAAAATCTTATATAATATATAAAAAATAAGTTTTTTTATAATTTTTTTTTTTTTTACTTTTAAAAAATAATTATATTTAAATTTTTTTTTAAGTTTTTTATTTTTCTTTTAATTTTTTTTTAC
>JABCKB010000416.1:0-115483 GCA_013184455.1 Fusarium continuum
GTACTATACAGCCGATTGTGTAATAATTATAAACTATGTATAAAATGTAACACAATGGTTGAATAGAACTGTTCTAGCTTAAGTAGAAGGCTCACTTCAACCACGACGAGTTTAGCGGAATCAACTCTAACAGAAGAGTCAATTCTTGAAAGGTCTGTCTGATCGAGTATCCCGTACCTACCTGTTTTTTCAACTTCGCTTAGAACTACGCGCTTGTAAGTGCGACGGAACTAAAAGACAAAAGGGAAAGAAGCCACCGGCTGGGGCCCAATCAACGAGCAGTAATTGTCCAATGCCCTTCCCTCGAACCTTCCCTCTCACACGTTAGGAAGCTCATAAGTCAAAACCTGGCCTCTTTGGGAAAAAACCAGAGGGATCATGGTACCAGTTTTCGCTTGGGAGGAAGGATGATTTCCCGTCTGGCCGTGGTGCCTGCCAAGCGAGTTCAAGGATTAACTGAAACATGCACGTGATGAGTTTGAGAAACTTTAATGTTTTTAACTAGAGTCTGAACATCGTTTCTAACGTCAACTTCATCAAACATGTTTCTTTTCGTCTGACTTTAGCCTTGCCTAACTTTCCTTATGAATCAAGGCACGTGCTAGGATCTCAAGCGTAGAGGTAATCAATAAGGACCAAAACCGCGTGATTCTCTCAGCAACAACCCCCGGCCAGGTCAACTCCACGTCTGGGATCTATTTCCCGAGACTCGCCGTGATATATTCCCTGCTCAGAAAACAAAGATAGGCTGATCTCGGAATTGGTCGATGCTCACCTGCTGAGTAACATTGCTGCTGGGTCCTCAATTTGGGCCTATTGAACCACTACGACGAATGTCAACTGAGAATAAATCTGCGATATTGTTTTTTTCTCTATATGGTATCTAAGTGCTCAATACTTGCAAAATGATCCTACTCCTCCGCTTCTAAACCGTAATGCTATGTAAAACTTCGCTAATATGTGATATCAATGTCGCAGAAACTCATGTACGTTTGAATTCAACAATGCCCCTGTAGCGAGGCCTCAGATGTTCGAATATTTTCCGCTGTCATGTAGGTAACCGATAATGTATGGCTCTGGCCGCTGCAAACAGTTTCGAGATGTTTCAACTAGTGCTTCTTACTCGGTTGCTACCCGAGCTACGCGACCAAGCTCTGACGGGTGTGGAGGAAGAGGTACTTCGGCGGTTGGTGCCGTAGATCGAGGTTGCGCCTCGACTACATACGATATACCATCCTCAGACACGTAAGAAGGTGGTCGAGGACCAGATCGAGTATTAGGCCTTATCTGAGAAAGATCCACATCCTCGTTGCGCTGCCAAAACAAACGGTCCGGATCAACTCGCTGCGAAATGTTAGACAATTGTTACAAGACAATGCTCGAGGGATCGGAACTTACCACTGTCTCACGCCAACGACCATAGGCTGGGGGCTGTGACTTAGTCGCTTCGCTCTCCATACCAACTGCTTCTTCATCTCGTGCAAGGACAACCGGGATAGGAACGGGCGGTACTGCAAAACGAGGACCGCGATATCGAGGAGGTCGGTTTGCTCGCAGAGCAGCCTCGCGGTTTCCTTTTATTATCAAAAGGCAAAGTCTGATAAGACCGTGGAAGAAGAAGGCAGCGGCAAAGAGGATTACGAGGATGAGCATGATGTTCATCTCGCGGGTATTGACCTTGTTGGTCATTGAAAGGGCGAGGTCTGTGATATGCGATTAGCATTGATTCGAAAACCTGCACGAAATTGGGGTCTTGACTTACAAACAGTGATGAGTGATATGAGAAACAGACCCGAAGTAAGGCATCTTAAGATCTGTGCTCTCATGGCCCTCGACCGAACCCATGGTATACAACCGAGGAAGTACTTTGGATGCCGTTGTTCGCGACGTCTATGCGATCGATGGCTATCACGTTCTCGCTCATGGTATTCTCTCCGTCTCCGTTGTCGCGCAACACTCGATCCACCAAGAATTTCGGAAATGTGAGCCTCTAAAGGATCGAAGGGAGGATTTTGTTGACGCTGTTGGCGTTGTGATCGTCGCGTTTCCGAGGGCGTAGCCACAGGCTCCGGCCTTGCCGGCGACAAAGGTTCAGTAAAGGGTAGAAGTGGTGCAGGAGAGGCAGTGGCATTGCGAAGATCATCGGCTTCGGGTTGCGATGTCTTGTTATTATTACGGCTCCATATTCGCAAGAAGCCTGGTAGAGCAAATCTTCGAGAGGCAACAGGTCGATTCGGGTTGGAGTCTTGGGATTTGACGCTCTCGATTTCGGCGAGCTGAGGATGTCCGGTCATTGAAGCAGGCTCTCTCCTACTCAAGAGCTGCGATAGAGGCGCGGTAGTCGGGCGAGACTCCTGTATACTGGGTTGACGATGTCCAGCTTCGACGTCGACATCGACATCGCCTCTACTGGGACTACCACTTCGCTCCATGCGAGCTCGTTGAATGAGATCAGCACGAAGCCTCTCCATGTCAGATCCGTCCAAGGCCATTTTGTCTCAGCGGGGCCGAGGCAGTATATAGACCAGACCAGACCAGACCGGACCGTTACGACTCAGGGAAAGCGACTAGGTCGGCGCTATCGTGAATTTTAATATGGTAGCAAGAGAGAGAGAAAAAGACATTCGAGACAGCACGCTCAACATAAAAAAGAGTTTCGTTGTACCATCTCGGGCATTATTAGTAGAGAGGAACAAGAAGCAAAAACAAAAAGAGAGGGTTCAAGAGCCTGTCTTGAACGCGAGTGAGACTTGAGACAAACTGCACGCAACAAAAAGGGACGACGAAGCCGGCAAGAAGAAACGACCACGGGCAATAAAAAAGAGGAGACAAGTCGATAAACCAGGTCCCCAGCTTCAGTATGATCTAATTACACAGTGGGCTCTCGAATGGGCAGACACCCCGTTCGGACGTTGTTGTGTTGTGTTCATACGAGGATCCCTTTTTGACCCCTTGATTGACGGACGACCCATCACGTCCCATGTCACGATAGCTTAGCTTAGCTTAGCCTGGCGAGCCTGGCCCTGGGCCTAGGAGACGGGTCCTCCGAACCTAACTATAGTCTCTACTCTCTAGGTACATAATACAAACCGCGTCAGGGATCTCACGATCATACAGCAAGGGCTTGTTTGTAGAAGCTCTCAACACGAACATAAACAGCAGGGGCCCCTGCTTACACGAATGTGATTACAACAACATGACCGCTGTTTGCAGAAGAAGCATTCTCTCTCTTGGTTGGTGTCAGGAATCCCATCAAGAGATTATTACGCTACACACGCAACTGGTCTAACATAATGGATTGGACGTCCCGTGCGGAAAAAACGTGGGAGGTGGAGATCTACAAATTACCTGCCTAGTCCGAGCTCTATCCAGGGGTAACCAAACCAAAGAACCACACGCTAATCCAAATGCGGATGCCTGCTATCACCTTGACCGTCTCGGGTTGGAGCATGCCTCATTTTGCTCGGAGCGTCTCGTAGCCAACCAGGGGCGTTACAGGGAGCACCTGAAACCTCAGTATTTCTGGCTATATGTATCCGTAGTAGCAGAATAGACAAGCAAACACGAGACTATTGGACAATTCAGCAACGTCTCGACGAGGGATGCGTAGCAGACAGTCAGAGGCCTTGGACTCCCATTGGAAGATAATGTGCCCTTGTAGTTTGATCGTGCTTGAGTGTGGCTTTCTTTCAGAGACACGACAGAGCTTTACTGTTCATCCAGCTATTTGCAGAATAAGAGATGGCCTCAAGCATCTATGCGTGCCCCCAGCTCATGTCTCATATTTTGATACAAGCCAGAACGCCTCCTTCACCCTTCCCAATGCTGTTGAAAAATTAAACAGATTACAAACCGCTTTTCTAGCCCCCGCCGACTCCCTCAGTTTGAATATTGTCGCTCCCTCGTGGTAATAGGTAGAGTCGTACAGAACTCCTTACTTCATCTTAGTGGCTACACTATTCGGCCTTGGTGAGGTTATTTGGCCTCCCCTTATTGCACCCTTCTCAAGGTGAGAGTCCAGGAGTCCGGTCAAGGGCGCAAAGTCGCCAGAACATTGAGTTTTGATACGAGGGCACGCGCATCTCCTGAATCAGCATCGCCAGGGAGCTATAGTAAATCGAAATATCGAGTCGTCACTCATTCGACTTACTTGAGCTCGCCAAGCAGCATGGTGCGATCTGATGATGCGGAAAGTACTGCATCTTGTTAGTTGACCGACTTCAAAAACGAACAGTAAAACACTTACGGATAGGTTCTTTGCCTGGCGAGAACTCGGCACAGTTCACCGTGCCCTTGTGACCAGGCAGCTTGTAGGCTAGTTTGCCTGTCTCGCTTGACCACACCATTACTGTTCCATCGCCTGCTGCAGCAGCAATTCTCTTGCCTTCCGAGTCCCAGCTTGCTCCCAACAGGTTCTTCTCCGTGCCCATTGTCGCGCCATCAAAGGTTCGGATGTGTCTTTCTGTAGGTGCAAAAGGCCGAATGTCCCATGTTCGTACGGTAGAGTCCATGGCGTACGAGACAAGCGATTGGGAATCTGGAGAAACTCTCAACGAGGTGATGGTGTCTGAATGCCCCAGCATTGAGTATACAACCGACTTCTTTCGCAAGTCCCAAACCCGAATGTCGTTGTCGATGCCGCCCGCGTATATCTCGTTACCAGCCTCAGACACAGCAACGGCAGTAATGGGGAACTCGGTCTGGATATAGTCGACAGCGTTCTTCGATCGTGGATCCCAGATTCCTATCGTCGAGTCGTCGCTACCGCTCACAAGTATCTCTTCTCCTCGTTTGCTGATGCCCACGGTGTTGATGACCTCCTCGTGTCCAACATATCGGCGGATTCGCGTGCCTGACGTCAAATCCCAACTCGCAAGGTGCATGTCAGCGGATGCGCTGTATAAGATTTCGGAGTCGCGGGACCATTGTAAGTCTAAAATGGCGCCCCGGTGACCATTCAATATGCCGTAGTTTTCGCAATCGCCGTACGTTCTCCAAAGCACTGCCAGAATTAGTTCGTTGTCGCACGCGACATATTATTTTGCTCACTTAGAGACCTATCCATTCCACCGGATGCAATCAGATTGCCTGTAGGGTCGAATTTAGCTGCAAAAATCTCGCCTGAATGTCCAGAAAGCTCCATAACAGGAGCTTGCAGCCCACTGGTTCTTGGCGCCTACATCAGTCAGTCTGGTAACCCTTAGCAGCTGAGATATCGATAGACTTACAGATTGAACCAAAGCATTGCTTGACGCGTTCAGACGCGCCAGTGCGCCTGTAGAAGAGCTAACATTCTGTCGCTTGACGAGCGATTGAGACGAGCCAGGATCGTCGTCGGCGGGACGTTTTTCAGCAGACATTGTGAGGTTGAGGAATAATAAAGAACACGGTAAGGATAATGCGACACGAATTGAACGAATGCGCCTGCCTTCTGTCAGTTTTCGGAGCCAGCAAGTGAGCTTGGAGCTTCCTTTTGCTTCACTTTTTGACGATGGTGGTAGGCTTCATGCAAAGCAAATCAAGCTACGAAGCATGATTGGTAGTCGGGCCGGGGGTTGTTCCTGATGTCGGCGCTTGTACATTCCGACCACCGATTCTCGAAGGTGGTGTTGGCGCCATTGCTTCACCTCCCTGGTGCTAGACACATTGATACAGCTCCGGTTGCGTATGACATTAGAATTTTTTCCACTTCCTCGCATACCAAACCTTTTGACTTGACGGTAAAGCTTGGTTTCCATCCCAGAGGTTTACCATAAACCTTACGCCCATCCCCGCATCACAGCCTCAGCAATGGCTGCCAACAAAGCGTCCCGCGTAGGCGAGGAGTATGTCCATCATGATGACTATCTTGATCAAGAAGCTGTGACAAACACTAACTTGAGTTTAGGATTTGGAAGTACGCTACAACCGCATGATCTCGAGCCGTATGTTTCTCTGACATAGAACAACAGAACCCGAATTGACAAAGTCAACGCTGAGCTGGTCACTTTAACTTACGGAACTATCGTTGCGCAACTCTGCAAAGACTACGAGAGCGATTATGCCGAAGTGAACAAGCAGCTCGACAAGATGGGCTACAACATCGGCCTGCGACTTATTGAAGATTATCTGGCCAAGTCCAACACCATGAAAAGATGCGCCAACTTTCGAGAGACGGCCGAGATGATCTCTCGGGTAAGGTTATTTTGCCTTGAAATATATGACATCAACTGACAAGAGCATTAGGTTGGTTTCAAGATCTTCCTTAATATCACGCCTCAAGTCTTGAATTGGACGAGCGAAAACGACCAGTTCTCCTTAGTATTCGAAGAGAACCCTCTAGCCGACTTTGTCGAACTTCCCGACGACGGACGAGCGCAAGACCAGCTCTGGTACTCTAACATTTTATGCGGAGTGCTACGAGGTGCATTGGAGATGGTGCAGATGCAGGTCGAGGCTCACTTTGTCAGCGATGTTTTACGCGGCAACGATAGCACAGAGATGAGGGTCTCGCTCATCCGATACATTGACGACGAACTACCACCCGAGGACGACTGAGATGTCCAAAGAAGGACAGCTACGAATGTGACGATATTGGACACTTTACCAGCATGGAGATGGAAGGTCAAGTGAAATTCTAGATATTTAAGGGAGAGCATGTCTCATAAGGACCATGATGGCGTACCTGACGATATTGTGTCGATCAGGGCAACTGGCATGAGAGCCAGACTCAAAGGATAAAATCCATTTTATCAATCTTGTGACAGTTAGCAAGGATCATGGCACGTGTAATTTGTAAATACCCATGGAGGAGGACATCTGCAAGCCACGTGCTAGGCTAGAAACGCACGACTAAGCAAGCTCACGCCATAGACATGGGCGATAATGATGATGAATTGTATTTACAGTTACTAAATTGCCTGGTAATTGCGAAGGAAACTCACGGTCGGCTATTCTTAAGGGCATAAATTGTATTTATATTAACTGACCCCACCGGCTAAAAGAGAACTGAAACTCCATCCTACCACAATGGGTAACTCTTGGTAGATTGATAACGTCAACTCCCCGCGAAATGCAAGACGATTGATTGACAGTTAGACGGGATTTATAAGTGGAGGTACAAGCTTAAACCAGAACGACGGGATGGAGATGATTATGCCTGAGGCATTCGCAATTTCCCCTGGGTGAGCTCGGGCTCCCTTTCTACCTCCGATATCGTGCCTCAGGTCTCTAATCTTGCGAATCCTAACTTCCGGTCTCAGGAATGCGCACCTTAGTCTGAGATTTACGTACCCAACTGCGTCACACCAAGCACGGCGCGCCAATTGCGTGGATTGCCGTATACTCAGAGCGCGCCTAAGATCAGGGTCCAATGCCGTGGGGTGACGCGACCTCGATTCTCTGGGCCCACTTCTCAAACCTTGCCCGCGTAAGCCCCTGAACAGCATCCACTACAGCTGTAGTAGTCTAGGCTGCTGAAAGTGCTGAGATGCCCTGAGCCTACTGAGCCTCACAGGGCAGTTTGGTAGCCCGGTGGTTCGTCTAGCCTACCGATCCCGGCTGGAAGCTAGCCCGCCTCTTTCTGTGCATGTTCCACGCCCGTGTATCAAACCCGTCTCGGCAGTTTTGGCGATGTCAAATGTCTTTGAACGAGAAGGCTTGGAGCTGTTGAGTATTATATAGGTATTATAATACAAATGCGTCTATCTCTCAACCCATCTCAACTCAACCAATATCCCTATCCCAGCAATCTATCCGCCTCGGTTCGCTTACATGCATTCTCTCCCACAACCATGATCGACCGTCCCGATTTCTGTTAGCTGCAAGGAGACAAGGCATTTGGTGGATCTGCCCCAGGTCCCAGAGAAACCTAAGCTTTTGGCAGAGGCCCGGTCGTGGAAGTCCAGCCTCGTAATCTAAGTTGTCTTTTGTCATTTTGGATTAAGTTCTGTTGTGCATGTATGTAAATTGCCAAGCGTCTCATTGCGAGATGAGACGCATCACTGTAGCTTTAATATGCTCAGAAAGCCGCGTCAAAAATGCTGCAGCGAAAAAGTCAAACGAGGTATAAATAGATCACTAATAAAGGAAGAGTGACTCTTATTCATAAAGGTAGATTCAATTGAACACACACGGAATGGAAGGGGAACAAGAAAAGTTTCCCGTCCTCCCACTTCCACTTCCACTTCCACCGCCCAAATCAAGGACCACGTTTTTTGCCCACAACCTCTCTCCTGTTCCCTCTCACTCTCACACCTTTTTCTCCTCCATCAAACAAAGCACATCCCTCGCTACTTGACCTAGTGCCGCCTGGTTCTGAACATCTCCAACCGACGAGCAACTATCCCGTCGCGTTTGACAAACGCAAGAGAGCCTGACGTTGATGATACTGGGGCTCTCCCGTCCTCCACTGTTCCCGTCCGTCTGGCGTTTGAACCGCTTCCGTTTGCTTTCGGTACCTGGATTGACAGGTTCCGTACATACGGCAGGGAGGTACCCTTTGAACCTTTGGGGGCGTTCTGTGGGCTTCTGCAAGGTACTTGTCATTTGCCTGGGCCACACGCCGAAACCCAAGTATCCTCCCACCCCCGGCAAAATTGCCCAACCCCAGTTCAGTCCAGTCTCTCGTTTTTTTTTTACGCTGAGAGCATCGAGCACGCACTGAGCGACTGAGGCAGCGGGCCATCACCTCAGAAAAGCACAAGCCCAGCGCCCACTTTCCACTCTCAGTTACCTCGACGCTCCGCCAAATCCAACCAACACCAACCACACCATATTCATCTACCATAACCTTCTATCTCCAACTCCAACTCATCACCGCGACATCGACTTTCGGTCGACTATCGCATCGCATCGCATCGCATTACCACTTCGGCCTTGCTTTATTCATTTATTATTACCTGCGATATCCGTTTCCGCCCATTGCCGACGCCTGACACGATCCTCCAATTCCCGCTGCTTGGGCTCGCCTCTCGTCTCCTAGTCGTGGTTCTCGCGATCCTCGTCCCCCGCCCGACCGCGCACCTGGCAACTTGGACCGCGTCCACCGCTCTCTTGCTGGTGATCCCTTCACTCGCGCTCTTTGGGATCGCTGCCCGTCACATCCACGTCGGGAGGCTATCCAGCGCTGCTCCGCCTGGTGGCACGCCCCCGTGGCTACACGAGCCCTCGACTGACTGCTGGCCGCTGCAGCAGTGCCTCTAGGCCTCTATTTCCACTTTCTCCAGTCATCCTAATCTGTTACGACCATGAATCCAAACGTGAATATGGCCAATATGAACCCCATGGGCGGTCCTGTTGGAGTTGCCCCCATGCCCATGATGAACAACGGCGCCGTCAACCCTCAGGCGGCCGCGGCCGCAGCCGCCGCGTCTCGCCAACACCAGGCAAACGATAACCAGCGCAGCATTCTCAACACTTATATCTACGAGTACTTCATCCGTATGGGGATGTACGAATGCGCCCGGTCCCTCCTTTCCAGCGATCAGCAGGTCAATGTTCTCAAGGAAGGCGCGAACCGTCGTCGCGACGAGAACGGCAATGTCATCAACGGCGTCGGTGACGATCCCATGGACACCGACTCCAAGGACGACATTGACTCTAAACTCCCCGAAGACTTACCGCCGCCGAAGCTTCCTATGCCCGCTTCCGATACTTCTTTCCTCTACGAGTGGTTCTCCGTCTTTTGGGACATTTACTATGCGCAGCGCGCCAAGAGCGGAAATAATACAATCAACCAATATGTTCAACACACTCAGGTAAGTCTTTCTTTTATTTGTCTATATCGTACTGCCACCCTGGGCATGTTCAATCTGTGAGTCTTTTCCAATCGATGGGATGTGGCGCCAGATTAACTGCTCTTGCCTCCTAACATTTGGTAACCACTAGAGCTGGTGACCAATGCTGACCCTCGGTGGCAATGTAGCAGCAATCACGGCTAAAGCAGAATCAACAGCAGGAACTTCTGCGCCAGATGCGACCAGAAATGGCCCAGCACCAGTATCAGATGATGCGAAACATGCAAAATGGCGGCATGGCCATGAACATGAAGCAGGGCAACCTCGCCCGCGCTGCCATGGCCAACAACCAAAACAAGTGAGCTTCTTATTTCTCATCGTGTTGACAAGTCCTTCGCCTAACTGTGATGCCCAGCCCTCAAATGATGCTACAGCAGGCCAAACAGAACCAGATGCAGCGAGACCCATCGGGTATGGATGGTCAAAACAGACCTTCGTCGCCAGCTTCTGGGGAGAACGCTCCCTCACCTTCCAAGCGACAGCGCATCGATGGCGCGCCATTCAACCCTAACCAGCCGGGTGCTATGATGCCTAACGGCCGTCCCGGTCAGGTCATGCCCGGCCAGCAGATGCCCGGAGGACCCAATACCGCCGCCGCCCAGCAATTGCTCAACGCCAACGGCATCAATCCTAACTCGTTACATCCTCAGCAACTGCAGAACTTCGCCAACGCACCGCCCGCCGCCCAGCAGAAGTCGATCGCGACGTATTCCCAGAACCTACAGCAACACCATGGCACTCAGATGGGAGGCAAGCAGATGCCTAATGCCGTCCCTCAAGGCCAAGGATCTCCGATGATGGCACCGGGTCCTGATGGAACTGCTCTCAACGCGTTCTACAACCCAGGCGATATGGGAGGCCCAGGCGGCATCCGACCGGGACCCGGAGGTCCCCAAAACGGAGGGGGAAGCAACCATGCCCTCCAAGACTATCAAATGCAGCTAATGCTTCTAGAGCAGCAGAACAAGAAGCGACTCATGATGGCTCGTCAAGAGCAGGACACCGTCGGCAACGGCATGCCCCGCGATGGCCAGCCTGGCGGCCCCCCTGGAGCAAACGGTCAGTTCCCGGATACCTCACCTCAGGCCATGCGACCAGGTGCATCGCCCAACCCTGCTGAGCAGATGAAGCGTGGTACACCTCAAATGAACAACTCTGGCATTCCATCACCAATTCCCGAGGGTGGCCAATCCCGAGGCTCACCCAACCCGGCCATGAATTTCATGGGTAACCAGATGGATCCTAATATGGCACCTCACTTCTTCAAGGGAATGGAAGGTGGCATGGGTGGCCAACCGCCCATGAACGGTAATATGCGACCGCCCAGCTCTCATCCCGGTCAATCCTTCAATGGACAGATGACGCCTCAGATGATGGCCGCCGCACGACAGCAGCAACAACAACAAGGCCAGCAAGGCCAACCAGGACAAGGACCACAGGGAACTCCTCAGCAATGGCAACAAGGGCCCAACGGACAGATGATACCTCAGCAGATGCAGCAACAAAGCCCTCAGATCCAGGGAACTCCTCAGCAACGATCGATGCCTCCTCCCCAGGCGCCACCCGCTGGCGCAAACGGAGCCAACAGTCGGACGACAGCATCTCCTCAACAAGCGGCCGCAGCTCCACCAACTCCTAGCCAAACCAACAAGGCCGCTCCCAAGAAGAAGGAGTCCAAGGCTAGCAAGGATAAGGTAAATATATTTTTTCGTTTATTGTTGGTAACATGTATTGACAAGCATACTAGCGTGCTGCCGCCAACAAGAAGGCGAACCAGAACCAGAACCTCAACAATGCTGGCGCAACTCCTTCTAATGACAACAATGAGTCACAGGATACGCCTGCTCCTGCAACACCTATTCAAAACGCCAATGCCACCAATTTCAACAAGAACGGCCAGGCCGGAAGTGCCGGCCAGAATGGTCAACCAACAACTGGCCCAGCTGCTAACGCTCCCGCGGCTGTAACAAGCGCCCCGCCTCCAGCTCCGCCAGCTCCTCAGCATGACCCTAATCAGATGATGGGCATGGATAACGCCTTTGGCCCATTGGTATGTGTGACCTTGGTACAACTCATTAACCTATCTGCTAACAAAAACTGCAGTTCGATGGTGGCGGCATGGAGTTGGCTAACCCTCTGAACTCGGGTGACGTACTCAACGACTTTGACTTTGATTCGTTCCTCCACGACCAAGACGGTGACAACGCAGCCTTTAACTTCACAGAAGCGTTTCCGATGGGCGATGAGATTGGAGCAGATTAACGACTTGCGAGAAGGTTTGGGTTGGCTGGCATTACACACGTCTTGGGTCAAACTTAATCAGGCATCATTTGTCACGGCGTTCTGAGTGGAAACTATATCATGGTCATTTGGCGATCAGGTCTTGGAGGCGATTTCCCTCTTATGTGGTGGTTTTAGGGGAAAAGAGCACTATTTGTTTTGGTTTATGTTACCGACGCTGGTTGTGGTGTTTGACTGAAGCTGGTTCGACACACACATTGACTTGGTTTTTCCCTTTGGAATTTCCCATGGTCTCATCTGTCTCTTTTCCTCCTGTCATTCTGTTGTTTTTACAATTCGCTGTCTATTGCTTTGTTGTCACGGGTACACGGTGGAATCCTCGCGAGCGGGGAGATGTTCAAGATGGAGGAGGATAGTGGGAGCCCATGTCCATCTGCGTAAAGTGTTGAATTTATCTGGTGTATCCTTAAGCTAACGGCGAAAAATTACATACCACACGCTTGCTTTTCTTCTGTATGTTAAAGACAGAACTCTGGTTTCGTTTTCTTTTTCCTTTGGTGGCTGTTCGTGGTTCTGGTGAGAGGTTTACTGAGATTCCGCAAAAGAAAGATTACACATTAAGTGATAGTTCTGTCTTTAATGACTTGCAATAAAATGTCCCTATGTCTCATGTCAGTCATGACTGTAGATTGCTGACCACGTGATTAGGACTTTTTGACCGATTGACCTATTGTCAGCAAAGCCCTATGATTGAAATCTACTCAGTCATGTCCTCAGTAGGGTTGTTTTTCTTATCTGGGTCGAAGCGGTCGTCATGGCCATTGAAAGTATGCCCAAGTCTACCTAAAAGGGTATAATCATGACCCCTGTTTCTTACATTTGTTGTCGCTCTTAAAAAGGTCGGCCAGCCTGTTGCTTACTTTACAGTATGTTCGTTAGCGATGATGATGGGCTATTCCTGGGGGGTTATGGCCTTCTGTAATGGAATAGCGACGATGACGAGGCTACATTTACTCTACATTTTACCAAAGCGACCAAAGATCTATAAATGGCAGAGAATGCTGTTCCAGAACATTCCTTCTCAACCTGAGGACATGCGTTTATGCAAGGACGCTAAACAGACCGGCACTTCCATGTACACGTGCTGTAAGATGAAGAACCTTGCGTATATTCGGCCGATCATATTTGCATGTTTGAATTCATTGTGAACGGCCTACCACTAAGAAATATAGACAGGCAGCTCACTGCCAAACAGATCTCCCTTTGGAATCTGAACATCATCGCGATGGAAATCGTGCAGCATTAGCCAGCAAATCATGCGCAGGACAAGAGTGCACCACACTTCTTTTGAAGCCAAAAGGTACTCTGCGTATTCTGCTGCTTGCGCGGCTTCTCCTTTGATAACATGAAACTCGGAATCAGAAGTTTTAAGGGCGAAGAATGTTGTTGATACAGAACGTAGTACCGCGGGCAGGATCTGCTGGAAGTAGGTCTTCATTAGAAGGTCTTCTTTGTTGCTCACATTGAGGCCCTCAAAGCGCGGGAATGTTTGGGGAGTAGACGCGGAGTCGGGCTGGCCGTTCATCTGGGAGAGGACTTCTTGGAAATGAGAGCCGAGGATGCCTTGTCTAAGATGAGATCCAGAGGTGCCTCGTTCTAAGGTCGAACTTGTCATATCGTCTAGGTCATCAAGAACTTGGTGGAGAGCGTCCTGTGCTTGCCAGCTGTAGCTTTGAGCAGCACCGTCTTGAGGCCGAATACCTGTTTTCGGAGACAGAAGGGTGTTGACGTAAACGAGAAGTTGTCCGTTTGCCATCTCTGTATCTTCTTGAAGATGTTGTCGATACGAAATGAGTAGTCTAGGTAAGGAGAACCCTCTCGGGCTCCAGACGCAGTAACATGGGTTTGGAATGTATCGGAAGCAAAGATCTTTGATGTGAAATATCTGGCCGATCATACCTATAAGCTCAAAGGTGACTAGAAGAGGTCAGCAACTGTCTACACTGTATAAGAGTAGAGCTTACTTGGGAAGATGTGAGAGGTTACAGCGCCATCTCTCAAGAAGTAATTGGCTGATTTACGATCGCAGCCAAATGTAGCTAGCGTTTCTGCAATATCTGTCCGGCTTCCAAGGCGGACGAAGGGCGAATCCTGAGCACGCCCTTGGGGAAATACCGTTGGAAGTTGTCCATACGAGAGTCGAGTCACCGCTTCAGTCGGTATCGGGCGATTTGCTTCAAAAACAGCCTTCTCCAAAGCTTGGAAGTGGAACATGATTCCTAGACCACTGATCTTGTGGCCCTTGACAAGAAATCCATTTCCTTCGGCTTGATAGACGTTGTAGGTCGAGTTAAAGTCGCGCCAGTAGATACCCAACATAGCGAGCATCTCGATCAGTTGGCTCATGGTGGTCGTCGCATAAGGACGATTGACAGATGCAGGCATGTCATCCCAGCTTTTCCTCTCACGCTGTAACGCAACACCGAGACTATGCTTGCCAGCGATGGACGTAAGAATGGCTGTCGCACTAGGTGGGCGTGGTCTGAGGCCCATGATCTGCTGCCTTGTCCAGTTCTGAGACTCGTTCTCCATCTTTTGCAAGCTTGATAAGAGCGTAAGCCACGTCGCACGCTCGTTCCTAATTATGCGTCCAGATTTGGTCACGGTACTCGAAGGCGGCGGCTCAAGATCTGTCCGAGTATCATCGAGACTCTTTCTTGTCCCGTCGATAGAGTATACTTGGGCTCCTTGAATAGGTCCACTTGTGTTTCCCGGGGTAGAGACGAAGATGACTGGCACCTCGAACTTGATCTCTGTGCGGAACTCTTTGGACTGCCAGGTCTTGGTCCTCGAGTTGCTCCATCGGCCCATGACGTTTTCACCACAGTTAGGAGGAGATCGGAACTGCTTCAGAGAGAAGGGCGCTTTGGGACTAGGTTCCACGGGGGATTTGGCAACGCTTCTAGTTGTGATAGCTCTGATGAGATCACTGGACATGCGCTGGTTTCCACTCATGTGTGCGTAGTACTCAGGATGCTGCAGCTCCGTTCTGCTCATGATGGGAAACGTCGAGAGGATGGACGAGTTATCGGCAAGACTGAAGCTGGTCATTACCGAGCCTGCCACGGATCGGCTGCGGGTAGAGTATATAGAGAACGCATCTGTGGAATTGTAGACGCGTCGGTAGACTTTTGTTTCCTCAAGAGCTGCCTCAAACTCTCGGCGTGCCGGTGGATTGATCCCGTTGTTCCTAGCAATCGCAGAGGTTTCTGCTGAAGTTGAGCGCCGAAGTCTAGGTTGGGATATCTGTGGGATATCTGCGCCAACTGTAGGGAAGCTCAAGGACCTTTCTGTGCCTGCGTGGGAGCTTTGGTATTCATCTGGGTCGTAGTCTTTTCGCGATGTGACCACTGATGAAGTTTCTGTTACATCCTCCTCCTCTTTCCATTGGGCTAGAGTTGGAGCCATGGAAGATCTGTTGGAAGGAAAGAGAGTAGAGTTATCGGCGATGAACTTATTGAAAAGCGCCTCTAAACCCTCGATCCGCTTCTGAGTTACCTCGTTGCTTTCCAGCACATCTTCGATTTTCTTCTCAAGCGCACGCTGAGATTCTACGATGACTATGTCTGAATCGCTAGACTTGGTGTTAGCATTTGATGAGAGGACCCCAAGCGATTTGAGACTGTACCATTGCAATATGTTCAAGATGAGAGTAACAGAGCCCTTGTGCGCCTGCAGCTGCCGTACGTATCTCACCACATCGTCTTGTACTCGAAGCCATTTAACTTTATCCCACTTGGTAAGACTTGGAGTACCATCAGGTTTGTAGGGCTTAAGAGTAGTAACGAGGCCGTCGCACGTTTTAATCAGCTCGCTTATCGTGACGGTCGCATCGTGAATGCCCACGGACTTCCTGGCAGTCGTGGGCACCGAATCCGGATCATCGATCAAGCCTTTGAGCCTGTCGATAGCCCAGTTGATCTCCTTCACCTCGGCGTGCGCCCACTTGACCGTCCTTGGACAGTCCTCCATGCTGGACCTGACCGTGTCAAAGATCTTGACGACCGCGGCCGAGACTGTCAAAAGCCCAGCTACGCCGCTGGCGATGCTGAGAGCATCCATGAGAGAAGGGATTGGGTTGACAAAGACTTGCCAAGTGTCGCTTTGCGAGGTGCATTCTGTGGAGGGGTTATAATGCTCAGCTGAAAATCAGGCTGCGGTAGCCTGCTTGCGATAGGGCAGATTCGCAGCCTTGCCGAGGGATATTACGTCCATGATGTATTGATTCATATTGGCTGATATACGGCTGGGAAATAATTGTATCCGGCTCACAAAATGAGGGACGAAAAGTTGTATAAAGTTAGGATCCTCTACCGTGAATTTGTACCTTTAGCTTGGATCATCTAGGACTGGTTGGTTCAGCTTATCCTAAAGCAAGTCTATGTTGTGCGTCAGCATCAGGATGGATGACCAAGCTGCAAAGATTGCAAGTTTGTAGTGCGTGATGATGTAGCTTGGAATCATTGAGATATGTCATATGCTGTACAATAGCCTATAGGTCTGGACTGCACGGTCTATGATAGTTCAACTGGTATCTTTTTGGTGTACTCCGTAGATATGTAATGTTTAGAGCGACTAGTCAGTTGCAGGAGGTAGAGTTGTGATTATTCACAAGCTTTCTGCTTGGCAACTTGGTCTAGCTCGTTATAGACCTAGGGTTAGGAATCATCCTTGTTTTTGAAGAACGAAGTATTCCTAAATATGCTCAGTACATCTAGGCGAGTTGAGCAGTACTCAAAACGCCTAATACATCCATTGATCAGCAACCTGACCTTGTCGTTGGATTGTCATTGAGAGAGAGACCTGCCGTTAGTTAACGTGACTCCCATACATGCATGGCCAGCCGCAATAAGCCAGGATCCTCAAACACGACCTTGGAAGCCATCACAAAGCTCTTCCCCCTCTTCACTTCCAGCCCTACGTTAGCCCGCTGACAGGCTGCAGGGGGCGCCGGGCCGTGCGAGCTCGGGATTCCATGGAAAAGGGACTTTTGGGGGGCTAAGCTCTTGTTTCGTTGGACGACGCATATCTTACTGCAGATGCTGGTACTTGGCTAGCAAAAACCGACCCGTTTTGGCGCCATCTTTCTTAGAAGATGGGGAACGTCTTACATGTTGCTCAGCCAAGAGCAGCCACGGTGTTGCATCTTGAAAGAAGTCCACCCGTTGAATGGCCCCGGAGTCGTTTGATGAGTTGGCGGCTGACGGGGCTGAAAGCTGAAGGAAGTCTAAGCGCTTTGTCTCTGGGCGTGCAGGTGGCCTGTTTGGTTTGATGAGGATAAAATGGCACCATTCGCTCGTCTCTCTACCTAACGTTCCTTTCCTTCTGTCCTGATGTCTCATCTCAGTTGGTGTTGTCCTGTGCGAGTCACTTGTCTTGATCTTCTTAGGGAGTAAGGATTCCGAACTCAACGCAACATGTCTTCATCTTCCTCTCGTTCATCCTCCACCAGCAGGTCATCTGCTGAAATCGCGGCCGGCGTCTCTGACCTCGGAGATCGATCCAAGGTCACGCCGCAGCAGGTGATTGACAAGTTCTGGAAGAAGTTCACCACGAAGAACCCGGGAAAGGGTGAGCTATAGAGAAGAAGTAGTTCAAGAAGACGTGGCTAACAAATATCTCATCAGCAACAACTGTGATTCCCTCCAACTCCTACATTGACTTTGCCGCCAAGAGAGGTAACCAGGTGACAACCACAACCACGCAAGCCTCGTACGAAGACGCTGCCGCAACGTGCCGCGCCAAGGTCGAAAAGATCGTCAAGGAATGTCGTCGCATCAACAAAAAGTATCGCGATCCTCACTTTGACATTGAATGTGATCTCAAGCTTTACCGCAATGATTGTCTCCACTCTCTGTCCAACTTAGAGGGTAGCTTGCCTGGCGAGAGCCTGTTACCTCAGAGCGTCAAGCGTGTAGGTGAAATCTTTGACAAGCCCTGCTTCTACATTGATGGCCCCACGGCCAATGATGTTAGACAGGGTCGTGATGGAGACTGTTGGCTCATGGCTGCTCTGTGCACGCTGAGCGAGAAGCCTGGTCTGATTGAGAAGCTCTGTGTTGCTCATGATCAGGATGTTGGTGTCTATGGCTTTGTCTTTTACCGCGATGGGGAGTGGATTTCGGAGATTGTCGATGATTTCGTACGTCCCTCCATGGTCCTCTTCATATATACGTACTGACCGACTCTTAGCTTTACCTCATCAAGCCTGATTATGATGAGGGCTACTTTGATCGAGTCCTCTTCGATGACATTGAACGTGTTGACCCAGACGAGGCCTATCGCCGCATCTTTCAGTCCAACAGCAGCGCCCTTTACTTTGCTCAATGCCAGCACCCCCAGGAAACCTGGTTGCCTCTCCTAGAGAAGTGCTATGCCAAGGCTCATGGAGATTACGGTGCGATCGAGGGTGGCTTCGGAGGCGAGGGTATTGAGGATCTTACAGGAGGTGTCACCTCTGAGCTTCTTACAACTGATATCCTTGACAAGGTATGTTACTTGCTATTACGTCTTGAAAAATCAAGGCTTATGCGTATATAGGAGTACTTTTGGAAGGAAGAACTTCTCAAGGTCAACGACGAATTCCTCTTCAACTGCAATACCGGCATCTGGGGTCGTGGATGGGGCGATCGAAAGGGCATCGTGGAGCTCCATGCCTATTCCATCCAGAAAGCGGTTGAGATCGATGGATTGCGCCTCCTTAAGCTCAAGAACCCCTGGGGCAAGGGTGAATGGACAGGTCCATGGAGTAAGTAAATTCTCCCAATTCATACAGCACAAGGACTGACTAGATGTAGGCGATGGCTCCAAGGAGTGGACTGCCGAGTGGCTTCAGAAGCTTGACCATCGTTTCGGAGATGACGGAGACTTTTGGATCTCATACGAAGACCTTCTTCGAAAGTATCAAGCCTTCGAGAGAACCCGTCTCTTCACCCCTGATTGGCGTGTGAGCCAGGTCTGGACTTCACTGTCGGTTCCCTGGGCTCTGGATTACCACGACACACACTTCTCTTTCACCCTCTCCAAGCCTGGCCCCGTTGTGCTTGTCCTGGCTCAGCTTGATGATCGTTATTTCCGAGGTCTCGAAGGCCAGTACCTTTTCGAGCTGGGTTTCCGTCTCCACAAGGCTGGACACTCTGACTACGTTGTGCGCAGCCAGACGCCCTACCGAATGACGCGTTCCGTCAACGTTGAACTCGAGCTTGAAGCTGGTGACTACGAGGTCCGGATTAAAATTAATGCCACGCGTGACCAGAACGTCAAGCCCATTGAACAAGTCATCAAGGATAATGCGAAGACGCGTCGTGAGAAGCTTCTGCGTATCGGCCTTGCGTACGATCTCGGCCATTGCAAGGGCCGATTCGTCGAGACTCCGGAAGAAAAGGCTGCGCGCAAGGAGAAGGAGGAGGACATCAAGCAGAAGAAGAGGCTGAAGGTTAGGGCGAAGATTCTTAAGGAGCGTGAAGAGGCTCACTACTTGGCCACCCAAGAGTTCCGGAGGAGCGAGCACAAGCGGTTGAAGAGGAAGGAAAAGCTTGCGAAGAACAAGGCCGAGAAGAAGGCCGAGAAGAAGGCGAGGCAGGAGGCCCGTAAGGCTGAGAAGGCTGCTAAGAAGGCTGCTGAAAAAGCGCTGGCCGAAGCTGAGAAGGAGGAGGGAGAGTCAACTGAGAAGAAGGAAAAGGCTGATGCCACTAAAGAAGAAAAGGCCGAAGCTACTGGAGAGAAGAAGATTGAGGAAACTGACGAGACAAAGGCAGATTCCAAGCCAGAGGAGCCTCTGACACCCGAGTCTACTGCAGACGATGATTCTAACGATAAGAAGTCTGATGCAAAGGACATTACTGAGGACGAGGGCTCAGCCGACGGCGATGATGAGGAAGAGGAGAAAAAAGAAGAGGAAGAGGAAGAGAGTGAGGAGGAAAGTGAAAATGACACCGATGTTGAGAGTGTTGGTACACTTGCTGAACTCGCTGATCGAGAGATCTGGATCCACGTCGACAACTACACCGGCGACATCCCCGATTCCGACTCCGAATCCAAGGCCGATTCTGACAGCTCCTCCGAGTCCGGCGACGAGGCCGATGCCGAAAAGGACCCATGGAACGCCGTGGTAGTCGCCGGTGTGCGCATCTTCCACAAGGGTCTCGGAGAGGGCGAAGACGACAGCGACATCAACCTCACGGTGATCCGGCCGATCCCCTTTGGCAAGAACAACGAAGAGATGGACGTGGGGGACAAGTGCAGCACAAAGGTTCTGGACGTAGATGATAGTGCCAAGGATGCTACGCTTGTGGGTGATGCGAAGGAGAAGGTTCGATTTATCAAGGGGGATAGTGCCAGGAGGAGGATTGCTACGTCTGTATTTTGACATGTTATGAGGTTTAGGCTAGTGAAAGGACTTTTTTACTGGTTTCTAGTACAGAGATGATGTTTGATGAGACTTGAAGATTAATGATGCCGGATTCTAAGCAGCTGTGTGTCGATATTGCGTGGCTTGACTTTAATTAAGCTTATAATTAGAGATCCGCTTACTTTAAAGTTCCAACGATGCCTAAGCAGGCTTGATCTCTTGCGACAAGTCTTGGAAGAGATGTGGCAGAGTTCCGATCGAGTAAAGACAAAAACACCTTCATTCATACTTGATCTTATCCTTTGCAGATTCTCATCATCTCAACATCGAAAACCACAACACTTGAAGAGGCACAGCTTATATTTGATTTGCTTACTCGGGCTTATGTACTGTTAATAGCGTGTAGGATCGTCATCTAAGCCACGATAGTGGGCTTCAACGCTGGGGGCTAAACTCCTCGAATGGCACTATCGCCTTATTAGTCCACCAAAACACTTTCAGTAACTCTTTGAGAAGACTGATCTGTAGATGACGGCTGGTAGATTGAATCCTGTCGTTTTATCGCCAGGGAGATGATCAGTTCATTGTCAATAAATACGCTGCGCAAATAAGACTGCGTTGCACACGACCCCAGTACTGCGAAACCCTGCAAGCTGACAAGATGTACGGATACTCCGTACTGTGTCATAAATATCTAGCCATAAAGGACCACAGGTGGACCTGTCAGCAAGGATCCACCGTTTAGGGAATGAGAGGCGAGGTGCAGAGTTACACGGCCTTAGTTCTTCGGGATGTCATGAACAGCTGCCCAGAAAGCGGTTGGTCTGCGAGATACTGCTGCAGTCGAATTGATTCATCCATCAACTGAGGCGTTCATCATGATACAATAAAGTTTGGGAGAAGCTGGTGCACGACATGATGAAACGCTGGGGCGTTCCTTGACATGGCTTCTATGTTGAGCTAAGATAAGATCTGCAAGGATCTATGTTAAGCAAGAGCAATTCGCAAGGGGCTCAGCAATTCCAGTCAGGATGAACAGCTCTAGAATGGCCCAGGATAAACGTTATACTTGGGTATAGTGCTTAAATTCTCCAGAAAGCGACTGTCCACAAGACTATTTTTTACCCCTGTCAAGCTTACAACGGAGAGGACAGCCTCCTCACCCATCACCATTACTCCCAGCCCTGCTGATCGATCGTACTTGATCCACTAAGAAGACTTCAGTCAGCCTTCCTTTGGACCAGGACCTCCTAACCCACCTCAGGACTCAGCCTTACTGTACTGTACATTGCATTATATCCTTGTAAACTGGGCCCCGTCATTTGCCAATTCTGCTCAGCTCAGCGATCCTTCGGTCTTGGACAGAAAAATCTCGGTCCTCTCTGTTCCTGTAGCGCGTGGGTGAGAAAGGCCTGCAAAGCAATGGCCATGTATGACTGAGGCTCGACCGCGCACGTACACAGCCCAGGACTGAAGGGGACTTCTTTTCTTTCTTTGTTGAAATCGAAACTACCGTGCTCCTTTGTTCAGATCCATTTCCCTCAGGTTTTCCTTTGAAGCTGCTTGCGCCACTTTGACCAGCCCATCCCTGCTTAGACGGAATCCTCCACAACAACGCAACGCAGCGCAGTCTGACAGGACAGACATGGGGCTAGCAGCACCCCAGCATCAACAACAAATCTGCGGCCGCATGCGTTGAACAAAAAGATACACGTCCCTTCCCTCTCAGCTACAATGGCCGACCCCTCAAGGCCTCTCACCTCCTCTGATGATCACCTGGACGACATCTCTGACCTCTCTCCTACACCTTCGAGGAGAGCTCTTGGTATAAACATCTTTGGTAGTAACAGCAGTGGTTATCACCTCATGCCTTCAGGAGGACACGAGATGGCCCATCTCGACAAGTCCGCTTCCGGACTCGGCATCTCAATGGGATCGGCACCCGACGCCGCTGAGTCTCAGTCTCAGTCTCAGTCTCAGTCTCCGGATCCGACTCACCAGGCAAAGATGAGTCCACCCGAGACACCGCATTCCTTCCACAACCTGCTTGGAGAATCGACCAATTCGTCACCTCGCCATCCACCTGAGGGCTCTCTTAGTCCAGATGTCGCGCGGGCTGCCAGTTCTCAGGGAACCCCGGAGCCATACTCTCAGATTTGGGCACCTTCAATGCCTCGCTCGGCAAGAAACTCCAAGACGGATCTCTCTGATGAGATCGAGAAGGTCAAGGACATGCCCACGACACAGGAACGCGAGATAACGCCCTCTTCGTCGAGTCGCGACGGGCCCAAGGTTCCCAAGATTGTTGAGCCAAGAGGGGACGTGATGGACGACGACTTTGATGATGAGTTCTTTTACAAGAAATTCGGTAAGTTGTCCTGTCAATGCTTAATACTCTCCAGACTCACATGAGAATAGCTGAGCCTCCAAAGGGTTGCTCGTCGAGCCATGATATTCACCAGCCTAGATCAAGCTGGCTCTCCATCACCATCTACGTCCTGTCCGTCTACTCTACCGTCGGCAGTGGCATCTGGCTAGTTACAGCCATTCTACAGCCCCGATGGGGTCACAAGATCGCATCAGGAGCTTCACTCTCACCCTCTACAGCCACGACGCTCGCAGCCCTTTTGGCCAAGACCATCGAAATGTCGTTTGTCACCGTCTTTGTCTCCTGTCTCGGCCAAGTCCTCACTCGAAGAGCATTCATCCGCAAGGCGCATGGAATGTCACTGGCTGAGATGACGATGCGCAACTGGGTTATTCAGCCTGGTTCCCTCATCACTCACTTCGAGACTCTGCCTTCGTCGTCGCTGACCCTTCTCGGCATGCTGTCCCTTACAGCTACTCTTGCTGCCGCGTTCTACACCACTGCCTCGGACGCAATGGTCTCGCCGAAGCTCAAGTCTGGAAGCTGGGAGCACAAGGAGATGCAGGGCTACGTGCGCGCCTCGTACGCGAACGCGGCATACGTCCGCGAAGACTGCCCCTATCTGTTCAACATCACAGAAGATATCCACGCCGCCGAGTCCTGCATGAATGTCCAGTTCTCAGGACAGTCTTACCGAAATCTGCTCAACTATATGAACATGTGGACAGACATTAACAAGAACGGAACTGAGATCTCCCACCAGATGAATGAGCGCCCCGGTGGAACTACGCTGCTCTTCGACAACACCACCATGTATTCTACTTGGATTGAGACAGAGCATGGCGACGTGGCTGCGCATTACGAGGAATCGGGACGCATCATTAATAATGTCACCTTGGCCCTTCCTCACCCTGGCGTTTACGGTGCCTCCACTCTCAAGGAAAACGGTATCCTTCAGCCCAACGATCTTGCCGGTGTGGGAGAGTACACCGTCAGAGCCGGTGTTGTCTCGCCATCTGTGAATGTCTTGTGTGTTGACATGGACAAGGCTGAGCTTGCTCCTCTCGTCTACACCACCTGGCCTAACGCAAATGTCACCGACACTGATATCCCTGGGCAGAAGAAGGGTTGGGCTGGCTGGACAGGCGAGGTCCCTCAGCCGCTTGACAAGAAGAAGAAGGACTATTATCTCAACCGAACGGATGTCGATGACATCTTCAGATGGGGGCCCAAGTATGAACGCCGGCCTCCAGTTTTCCAGATGGTAAGTCAATTTCGTATGTTTATGGTGATTGTAGTATCTAACGTACCTACTATAGTACCCCTTCGACTTCAACCTTCTCACCAACGCAACCGTTTACGGGGCTGATTCCATCTACACGCTTGGCAAGACAGCCGAGAGCAAGAACTACACCCTCTGCCAACTGCGCTCCTGGGTATCTCCCAACTGCTCCACTGAGTTCAACATTTCTGGTACTTCTGGTGCTAGCATGAAGGCCCACTGCGAGGACGATAATGACGAGAACGCCTACCGTCGGTCATTCCCTTCTGACCAGGGCTGGTCTGCTCCTTCTCTGGACTGGAAGGTATGTTTGACTCTTCCTACCTATGTTATGATCAAGACTAATGATAAACAGTGGCTCGCTGATCAATGGCGACTGTCCATGGATCTCAACGGCGGTTCCGTCAACAACAACGCCTCCAACGCTCGCATCCTCACCCAGCTTGCCCTCCACGATCCAAAGATGCCTGCCTCCTATCCCTCAATGGCCGAGGCCTTAGCCGTGTACTCGAGCTCTCTCATCATGATCAGCGCCATCGGCACGCCCTTCCGCCACTACTGGGATCAAGACCCGGAAAAGTACCCCGGAAATATCATCCCCGACGCCCCCGGCTTCGTCGAAAAGTTCAACGCATCTCTCATCACGCAAGAATACACGTCCGGACACACCCAAGGCTGGCAGAACATCTTCTACGTCATCCTCGTGCTCGTGTTCGCCATCAACCTGTTCTGTCTGGGCTACTTCATCATGCGCTCCGGCCTGGTGACAGACTTTACTGAGCCGCAGAACCTGTTCTCGCTAGCGATCAACAGTCCTCCCAGCAACAGCTTCCACGGCAGCTGCGGTGGAGGACCTGAGAAGAGGCATCTTGTTGTGCCCTGGAAGGTCGCTTTTGCGCCAAGTGCGAACCATTATTTCTTCCAGGATACTTCGAGCGGCAAGGAAACTACTGAGGGATTGAGCACGGCGAGAGAGTATGGGAAGCCGAGAGTGAGCAGTTATAAGAGACTCAGCACCAGTCGCACTTGGCTATAAGGGCAAGAATGCACATTGGACATAAACAAGCGTTTAACATTGCATCGTTAGGGAGTTGGCTGATTGCTGTTTGGCCGGGGGGGTTAGATACATAATATCGCTACATACGTACATATCCATCTTCAAATGTAATCAAATATAAGTCTAATTAAGATGTTCTTGTTAGAGCTGATATTGTGTCGATTCTTGGTCTGGCTTCTGTGACAGTTTTGCTGCTACTGGCAAGCGACTGCCAGGGCAGACTTGCTTCTTGTTTAGATAGATGCGACTTCCAAGGCACTAGATGATTCGAAATAGCTGAGCATATCTCTAAATAACATACTATCTTGCTGCATCATCTCTTTTCATCCTCGCAGAAACTCCTCCGTGGTTTAGTTTTTCAACTCAGCTACATGTCATGCATACAAGTTTACTTTCTGCTTCAACACCCACCGCCTAATCAATATCATCATGTATCGCAACCGCTCCCACCATCCACCTGGATGCAACCACAACCTCACCCATTTTTATTTCTTGAAACAGATCTACCCTCGCAAAGAACTCGTCGAACAAGCACCCGACGGAGAAGAACTCGGTGAAAAAGAACGGAAAAGAAAAGAACAGAAAGACCAAAAATCTTTCAGGCGCCGCAAGCGGGTTCTTATGGTTATGGCGTCTTTTAGAAAGGCAAAGGAGATCATGTCGCCCCAAGCAATTCATGAGATCCACAGCTTCCTCTTAGATGGCAACTGGATCAACAATGCTTCCTGTCCCAGTGAACATCCAGCATACAACTATCTGAAAGGCGTGCGCAAGGGCAAAAGCGACCAAGGTCGGCTTTACTACCCTCACTTCTTTGTGCTACAGGCCATGTATTCATCCGCCCGTTTTGCCACGGCGCGATCTTGGCTTGGTCGAGATATGTCTTCTCACTGGGGCATCGAATGCAACTAGAGCGTCCCGTTCTATCCCCGTCTCGACGACCCTGAGCGAGATATGGCTCTCCTGATGGGCAGGACCACTGACCAGCTGGAGCTTACTGACCCTGTCGACTCCAACATATCCTCCAGTTTACCGTCCCGTCTCGCCTCGCCCTCTACCGTAGATGAACGGCAGCCCAAAACTGCAGAAACTGATTCTATAAATGACCCCACCCAGCCAGGCCCGGCCGGAAACGACGCCCATATACACGATTACCGTGGCAAGGAATCACTTACCGAGAGGGCTTGCCGAGGTTGAGAGCTGCAGAGTAGTCAGGAGAAAATAGACAATTGATGGGCCGTCCAGAGGGTGAGAAGTTGGGTTTACTTGATAGCTTGTGGCCTTCAAGGATGGCGATTCCACATTGATCGATATTGCTACTCTTATAGAGGTTCGGGAAAAGAGAGACTGTTGCCTCATCTTGCCTTCTTGGTCTTGCATGAGCATCTTTTGGGATGCCATAGAAAACATCTGAGAATGAGAGAACCTCACTGACCTAAGCCAGAAGACTTCAGAGCTCCGAATCACTGTCAATATCCCACCTCGGGGCAAGTGAACCATTCCCCCTTCCCACCCTCGTTTTCTCTTCTCCCTTTGCCCTCATCATCAACCCAGCCGCACTTTGAAGGCGTTCCGCTCCTCTATCGACACACACCAGAACAACTCTCCCTGCCCTGAGAGAAAGATCTTCACTGTGTGACTCAAGTGCCAGCCTCAGCTTGGGCTGCTAGAACGGACGGCTTCGACCCCAGTCTCAACATTCAAGGAAACCAATTCCATTCTGGGCCTTGGCCGGTCCTACCAAGATCTCGAGCGGAACTTTCTTCTCAAAGTGCCTGCCTCAACAGACATACATTTTCATCCTCGTTTCAATCCTTCCCGTACTTGGAATTTTTCCTAGTGATCTTTCAATCAGCGCCAGTGCCAGTCCCCCCGTCTCATTGGCGCAGGCTCTTGTGCGGCGACGCCGTAGAGGAAATGCAACGCTACTTGGATGAACGCAGTTGGGTGAAAGACTGCAATAACCCAAGCTCGCATCTTTGTTACCGGGGCATAAAAGGCTCCAGCCAAGTTGTTTCCTCAGATTACTTGTACTATCCCCATTTGCTTGTCCTTCAAGCCATCTGGTCTGGCAGTTCAAGTGTCAAAAGGATTGCCACCGCGTTTGGAGACTACTGGAAACACCCTGAAATGGAGGATGGGCCTGAGCACTACCCTATGCTCAACGACGACAGGCGTGAGATGGAACTTTTCCGGGGTAAATCTTCTGTTTCCTGGGCCGCATGGAAGAAGCGTGAAGCTCTTGAGGACGACAAAGACAATGGTGGCAATGCTGCACGCGACAAAACCAAGTCTACCGAGAACAGCAATCAGGCCGTGAGCGATGATGAGCTTAACAAAAAGGAAATAACATTCCAAAAACATGCTGCAAAGCTAAAGGCAAAACTCGAGACGGTCGAGGACAAGATACGAAAGGTTCAAGAACGTAAAAGAGACAAGTACGGGGCCGAGTCTGCGTTCTGGAGGACGAGATCGGAGATTTCCAAGAAGAATTTCGAGGAATACAAGGGGAAGTCTGACTACTACGCCGTGAAAGAAGGCGAGTATGCCAGAAATCTTGGACAAGCGTCAACCGCGTCTAGTGTCGTGTTGTTCTCTTCATCAGAGGAAGGGTCTTGCGCCGGACATTCTGCAAAGCGCGCGCGACATGATGGGCCAGGGCCAGAACAGACCAAAATATGAGAAGATTTGTGCTTTCAGTTAACTGAGGAGATGCAGCAATTAAATAGAAAATTTGAACACCGAGAACTTCACATGCTCGCCTCCGTCAACAACTGTCTTTTCGAAACCCGCAGTACTGCTGAATCACTATCATTACCAGGCCTCTGGACATAGATCCCTTTTTCGCCTTTCTCCTTTCGTTTCTTTCTTCTCAATGCAGTCAATACCATCTATAGCGCCTAAGGTCGCTTCTGTAGCCTTCCTGAATGATGCATATCTACCATGCACCTGAAACATCTGGCATTAGTAGTCTTTTCCATTTATCTAACTCGGCTGGCTTTTGATGATTCTTTCAACTTAGGTACTTACCCGGCATACTAAACATCAAAACCCATGATCAAACTTTGATCTTCTTAGTACACCTTCGGGGCGAGGCTCAAAATCCTCAGTCTAAGCCTGAGATCATCTCACCTGAAGCTGGAGCTATTAATAACTTGACTACACCAGTCGCTGGGGTATGACACTGAATAGAAATGATGAATGATGACTAGGCATTGAAAGAAAGCTGCGTTGTAGGCAACGACCTGAATATTATACACACAGAGGTAACGAGTATGCAGTAGGACTTGAGCATTACGGCACATTTTGAGAAGCGGTGGGCTGACGACAAACCCCCCAACAGTCAGTAATATGCCACACACTCTTCACACATGAGTCTTTGCAATATCAACTGTAAGAACGCCAATTGGAATCAAGGACAAAAAAGTCTGTCATTTCTCTCGATGGCTCTTGGTTATAACGAAGCACATATATATGTCATGTCATGTAAGCGGGGGATGTTTTATCCAACTTTAACATGCATGCATGCTGCAAAGATATTGGAGATGCATGCGCACTACCGATACGGATAGGCAGATCATTCTGTTGGAGAAAATATCATGTAACATGAGGTTGCAGTCGGCGTTATTGGGATGAGATATGTTGAGCACTCAACGGTCCGACAAACATCAGTTGACACCAGGCATATCCCATTCGTCCATCTCTCCAACGGCCAGCGTCGACCTTAGTTAGTCTCTTGATCAAGGGCGTTAGCCCAGATCCATAATACCGCCGACGTATTAACTTGAAGGATTGTCTCAGAAAAACAGCGTTCATCGTATCACACGTCCCGGTTGTCCTTAGCTGGGCAAGAGATTCGTCCATGCAACGACAAGGGTCCAGCCCTTGATGCCGATATCCGTTGAAACAAGAAAAAAACGGTGCAGTTTTCGGTGCTTCCGTATAATTAGACTCGCGCTAACCAGGTTCAGGGCGATTACCGGACCGACAACTGGAAGCATTTGGAGATGGAGGTGGATGGCCATGGGATGATGGCCTGGGGATTTGAGTTTGAGGGGATTTGGCGATCATCAACTGACAGAATGGTCTCGCCAAGATGCGGGGAATTTGATACGCCTTATCGAGTTAGCACCAGGGGAATCGGAGGCAAAGGCCTGGACCGTCTGATAGGTTTGACTTGTTCGTCTGAGAATCAGCCGCTGACCCGTCGAGCGAGCTGTAGCTGGACTATGCAACGATCACAATGGAGAGCATATTTCTACGTGTTGACATTTTATCCAGCATAAAGAATTTTGAGAGATTTAGATGATTATATAGCATCTAGCATGGCCAATATCTTGCTGTTGACGCTGACGGTATCTACGGCAACATCTCCTCTGCCTCGTACGCAGGTGGTTGGATCATCGACGCAACAAAGTTAAGGTTAGGGCCATGGATAAGGGTTTCTTCCATCTCCAACTGCAGCGGCCACACCATCCATCTGCCCAGTCTTGCGACGCCGCATTGAGTGAGGGTGTAGGCGGCCATTCGCCAGCATCCCGTGTGCATGAAAGAAGGACATTGGCCAATTCTATCAGCGTCTCTACCTAAGATCGGATGTGAAAAGTCTCACGTCAGAGAACCTTTAGCAATATCACAGTTATTTCTTAAAAATTCATAGCAGGCTTGGTATAACTTGCCTTGACTCACGATAACATCCCGTTGCGCTGAAGGCCAGACTGTTGGGTGAAACCATCATCATCATCATGAAAGATCAAGAAACACTCCCGTAAAAGGGCCGAAACGGCCATGGCCATTGCGAGCGCGCTATAATGAAGCGCCTCTAGAGTGTCACTAGTTAGGGAGCTGTCACCTGCTGACTTTTGGCCTTGTAAACGACAAGAAAGCAAAAGCTGCCACAACTTGAGAGCACCACTATTGAGATTGAAAGTATCCTTCTCTACTAGTGCTACTGAACATCTCGTGCTTGTCGCCGTGGCAAAGATATTCACCACCACACTGTTTAGCTGTTTAGACTAATTGGTTGTAAACAGACTTGCCAAAAAAGGCAATGGGCGCTTCGGCATCTGCGTCGCCGAGCCGGCCTGGCCCGGGTCTTGGCTCGGGGGGAGGATCCACTTGAATCCCGGCAATTAGTGACGTCTTTTCAGATATTACTTGTGAACCATCTTTTTTATATCGAGTCACGGGGACACAAAGACCTGGGGAAACGATCTCCCCTGGTGAAGCCTAACGTGTCTGAAAGATGCTCGAAGGGTAACTTTGAAAGATGTGTTGCAAAAAAGACATCATATACCGTTTGACATCGCAACGGCCAAAAAGCATGCACAAGCGTCCTTTTGCTTGTGCACACTCTATCTCCTCGTCACCTCTCAGCTCTCTCCAATGTCATCCCACAGACATTAACAGGCGGAAAAGAAAGCCACCCGTTACTCTAGTCCAGCACCACCATCGGGCAATATGCGGCGAGGCGTCTGAGGGAAGACCTCGTCAACTCCGCTGTGACGACATGGATGAACTGAGTTGATACAACCCTGCCAGAGATCTTTGTTGAACCAATGACCAACCACATGGCCTCCCCCTCTCCGCGTCCCCCAAGCTCAATCCCCAGAACCTAGTGGCGACCCCAGCTTTTCCTGCCAGCTAGCGTCTCATTGCTACAGTAGCTCATCACCACCTCGCCATGGCACGGTCATGGTGCGGCTGCTCCGCACCCCAAGCTCCCCTCTGCTCGGCCAAGCCGCGGTAGCTCCTGTGATAGCTGGGGAAGCGTGCACTCCCCCATGTTACCCAGCTTGATGCGCGAGGTGAGTTTTGTGTGCAGAACCGTTTGGCATACACCAAAGCTTGTTAGCTTGATCGACCGTGTTTGTGTTTAAAAGGAGACAGTCTCCCGCGTTTGCAATTGAGCTTGTTACCAGGTCATCTCACACATACACAAAGCATCGCTGGGCTTTGCTTTCTCTTTCTTCACACGCACGTTTCAGCTCTCAACTTCACCCATACTTTGGGAGCGCCGATCTTCACGATGAATACTCTTCGAAGGGCATCCATTCCCAAGCCCGAGGAGGCAGGCAAGGCATGGCCTGCCATCGCCATTGGCATGTTTGTTGCCTTTGGTGGTGTCCTCTATGGGTATGTCTCTCGCTCTCAAGCTCACTAACACCAGGATGTAACTAATCGTTGTCCTCATCAGTTATGATACCGGTACCATCTCCGGCATCCTTGCCATGCCCTACTGGCAGCGTCTCTTCAGTACCGGCTTCGTAGATGCCAAGGGCAACCGTAATATCACAACATCGCAAGAATCAGCCATTGTGTCCATTCTCTCTGCCGGCACCTTCTTTGGCGCCCTGTCGTCCCCATTCATGACAGATCGCATCGGTCGTCGCCCTGGTTTGATGATAGCCACTTGGGTTTTCAACCTCGGTGTGTGCCTTCAGACTGCTGCTACCGCTATTCCTATGTTCATGGCTGGTCGATTCTTTGCTGGTCTTGGCGTTGGCCAAATCTCTGCTATCAGTAAGTCTCTCCCTTGCAGCACAACAACCCAACCCGATATATCGAGGGGAAAGAAGGCTCAATTGAGTCATTCCTTTTACCTAACCATTATCATCATCTGAAAATCCGAGCCTAACACCACTCAGTCCCCCTTTACCAGTCCGAGACAGCACCCAAGTGGATTCGAGGTGCAATCGTCGGAGCATACCAGTGGGCCATTACAATCGGTCTTTTACTCGCCGCCATTGTGAATAATGCCACAGGCAAGCGTAACAACACAGGCAGTTATCGAATCCCTGTCGCCGTCCAATTCGCCTACTCCCTCGTCCTCTTCTTCGGCATGCTTGTCCTTCCCGAGACTCCTCGATTCCTCATCAAGAATAACAAACACGAAAAGGCAGCCCGAGCTCTTGCCAGGATCCGCCGGCTTAGTCCCGATCATCCTGCCATTCACGCCGAGCTTGCTGAGGTCAAGGCAAACCACGAGTACGAGAAGAGCATTGGAACGGCTTCCTATCTCGATTGCTTCAGGCCACCCATTCTGAAGCGTCAGTTCACAGGCTGTGCACTACAGGCGCTGCAGCAACTCACTGGCATCAATTTCATTGTAATTTCCCTTTAACAACCGCCATCGTGTTTAGAATTAACTAACATTCTATTAGTTCTACTACGGAACCAAGTACTTCCAAAACTCAGGCATCTCCAGCGGCTTCGTCATTTCCATGATCACATCAGCAATCAACGTTGCTTCTACCATTCCTGGAATGTACGCTATCGACAAATGGGGACGCAGGCCTCTCCTGTTCTGGGGTGCCATCGGCATGTGCGTCTCCCAATTTATCGTGGCCATGACCGGCACTTTCTCCACTGGCCAGGACAGTGACGGCGTCATCTATGTCAAGAGCCTCGCTGGACAAAAAGCTGCCGTCTCTTTCGTGTGCATCTACATCTTCTTCTTTGCGTCTACCTGGGGTCCCCTGGCCTGGGTCGTTACCGGCGAGATCTTCCCTCTCAAGACTCGTGCCAAGTCTCTCAGTATGACTACTGCGACAAACTGGCTCTTCAACTGGGCCATTGGTAAGTTCTTTCGCCGAAAAAGCCAGATACTTAGACTTTTACTAACTCGACACAGCTTACTCTACTCCCTACCTCGTCGACTATGGCTCCGGCAAGGCCAACCTCCAGTCCAAGATCTTCTTCATCTGGTTCGCCTGCTGTTTCCTGTGCATTGCCTTTGTCTACTTCTTCATCTACGAGACCAAAGGCCTCTCTCTCGAAGAGGTTGATCAGCTCTATGACGAAGTCAGTGTCGCAAGAAAGTCCAATAAGTGGAGGCCCACTGAGTCTTGGGAGCATCGCCAGAGCGTTTCAGGACCCAGTGGCAAGGTATTTGGAAACGACCAAGGAGAAGTCTCCCACAACGAGAAGAATGAGGTTTAAAGGGTAGAAGTGTAGGCATTATATCCAAGTATGAGGAGCATGTTGATGGAATTGCCGGATTTGGAAGTTTGGCCAGCCGGTCCTGCCGGTTCTCCACCAAGCGGCCCTGCTAAGCCCCACCCGGCCGGTGGTCTACGATTATCAAATGAAATAGCATATGTCATGAATTAAATATCTGTTAACTCGTATAATTTGTAGAGCAACGTAACATGATGAGTTTGGTAGTAGGGAAAGGGTTTCCTCTTTTATATCGAAGTGCTTCAGTAACTCTGAACTTGAGGATTCTCATGAGCCCTGATGTGCATACGCCGGTAGAGCCTGCGCCTCTAGATCCAGCATCGGAAGATCTTAGTGGTCACTACTAACTTCTATAATATCCCTCTGAGTTTTTTATACGACAGTGAGGTTTCCTGATCGATGGACTTACACACTACCGACTGGATAGTTCAGCCGCAGTACCAAGAATCAGAACATGAGCATTCTATTAATCCAAGCTTCGCAGCTCGATGCTTAATAACATTATAAACCTCCCAATCATTAAACTTTAGGTCATCCAAGTCTTTCCTATGCTCAAGCAAAGTTTTTTCACCTAACTATTAACTCAGTTAGCAAGATCATAAGGAAGATCCCTCCATCATTTCTGACAGGTCGATGTGCATGTCTAAGCGACGGGGAGGGGTTCGGGATTTATCATGGCCACTTGTGCTTTAAATAGGCCTGCCGAAGAAAGTGAACAACTTTCGAAATAATGGCCTTCGTAGGTCTGAGTTAACAAGAGTATTTCTGAATCCCCCTTGACAGAGGTCCTAGCTATCACAAGGTTACTTCCTGTTATTGGCTTGTCACGTACACAGCGAGTTTGAGATTCAGATCTTTGACCGCCAACCCATCCAAAACGCGATCTATCATGGAAAGTAAGAGTTCTCTATAGCCTACAAATATTAAACGATACACCTCAAGATATCCGGTGAGGTTTTGACCAACGAAGGAGGATAGCCTCTCGGGATGATCTAATGGGCTATTTTTATTACCGGACTTTTATGAGATCCAGTAATCGATGTCTAGTTCGCTCAGGTTTGCCGTGTCTCGTTTTGTGTATATTTGACTTGGATGCCTGTCACAATATACCCTCAATCATATCCACATCTTACAGAAGATTGCAAGTTGCCCAAGTATGGATCCGAACAACAATATCATATCAAGAATTATACTTCTCGAGGTTATCACAATTGCGCCAAACGTAAGTTATTCTAGACAACAAAGGGTAAACACAAATGAAACAAGTCAGATAGAGGGTGTTGCTGAGAAATAGCAAAGTTGTGATGATTTCTGACAACGCTTTAAAAGAGGTCAATTAGAACCTATGATGATAATGACAAGTATTTCATAGCATTTTGATGATATTCACAACAAAATTATCCTGAATTCAATAAAATATTGTAAATTCAGGCTGGAATCCAGTCTTTGAGGTACGGTTCCACAAGCTTTCCAGGTGGCTGTTTAGGCGGGCCCCGCCCTGCGTTAAGCCTGCAGTATACCCAGCACCCACTGAAGCCCACTGAACCATCGCAGCCTCAACAAAGATATCGGACCTCTCATCAACACGTGTCAAGCAAGCACCCGCGATACCTTCATCCTCACCACAACACCACTCAATCCCACCTCGTCACTCATTCCCCTCTCTAACCGGCAAAATGCCGCCCTCACCATCAAACGAGAGCCCTCCAGTGCCCTCGTCTCCCTCGATGATCAAAGGCGCATCGCTCCTCATCATCCTCCAACTCGCCTCCCGCCTCATAACCTTCATCGCCAACCAACTCCTCCTCCGCTATCTCACCGCTCCTCTGCTAGGTCTGTCCACGCAGCTCGAAGTGTATTATCTCTCTGTTCTGTTCTTCGCTCGCGAAAGTCTCCGTGTGGCAATCCAGCGAAGAGACACTGGATCCAAAGCAAAGGAGGAGAGCCAGGCTGTCGTGAACCTAGGATATCTCTCTATTGGGCTAGGAAGTATTGTCAGTGTTGGTCTAGGATGGATGTATCTTGCATACGCTACCGACGCAACGCTCTCGACGCCGTATCTTGTTGAATCGCTGTATCTCTATGGGTTCGCGGCCATGGTTGAGTTGTTGTCTGAGCCGTGCTTTGTTCTCATGCAGACGCGGTTGCAGTTTGGTACGCGAGCTGTTGCAGAGTCCATCGCCACGTTTCTACGTTGCATAGTCGTGTTTGGTTCTGCAGTTTGGGCATCCAAGCACAGCGATCTGGGAGTCTTTCCTTTTGCTCTTGGACAGATTACCTATGGCACCTCATTACTCCTCGTGTACTTGATCTCAGGATATCGCCTCGCCTCCTCTATCGGCTTCTCTCTTCTTCCCAAATCCATTACTACAAAGGATGATCGGTTCTGGGGCTCCATGTTCGACAGGCCAACGATTGGTCTCGCTGGTAGCATGATGGCACAGAGTGTGGTCAAACATCTCCTAACCCAGGGCGACACCTTTCTCATCTCCCTTCTTGCGTCCGCTAGCGTCCAAGGCGCATACGCTCTCGCAAACAACTACGGCAGTCTACTCGCCCGTCTTCTCTTCCAGCCCGTCGAAGAGAGCAGCCGAAGTTATTTCTCACGTTTGCTCTCATCTGCAACACCCGTCAAAGAAGGGGGTAAGCCATCTCCAGCTGTGACAGAAGCAAAGCAGAACTTGCAAACTCTACTTCGTCTCTACATCCTCTTATCATCAATCATCATCAACATCGGTCCCTTTGCTGCCCCGCCTCTTTTGGCTATTGTCGCAGGCAAGCAGTGGGCTGGCTCAGGGGCAGGTGATGTCCTCGCGGCCTACTGCTTCTACATCCCCTTCCTCGGCCTCAACGGTCTTACGGAATCATTTGTGGCATCTGTCGCTACAGAAGCAGAAGTCCATAAGCAATCTGGCTGGATGGGTGTCTTCTCCGTCATCTTCGCTGCGTCAGCCTTCCTCTTCATGAGAGTCTACCCTCTCGGTGCCATCGGCCTTGTGTTGGCCAACATCATCAACATGGCATGCCGCATCGTCTGGAGCGGAGCATTCATCAAGCATTTCTTCAAAACACACGGAACCAACTTCAAAATCAAGACCTTGCTTCCTGAGAGCACACTCGGTGTGTCAATCGCGACAGCCATCCTTATCAAGCAACTAAAAATCGCAGATGACACAGATCAACCGATCAAATCTCTTGTCAGGATTGCTGGCTCGGCCATCCCATTATTGCTTCTCATGTACGTCTACAAACTCCAAAAACAGAATTCTTGTCACATCTAACCATCGCAGCCTGGTCCTCGAGCGCCATTTTATCCTTGAGTGTCTAAACTCGGTCCGCGGCCACAAAGCCGCCAAAAAATAGTGCTTCCATAACAATTTAATCAAATGTGATCTTGGTAGACTTTTGGTTCATGTCGACATCCTTGAAGAAAGCACCGTACATATCGTGAGCCTTCTTCTTAACGGTAGTTCCGAACTTGAGAAGATCTTCGGGCACAGGCTGGTTGGCGCCCTTGAGAATGTTCACGAGACTAGAAGAGTAAGTATCTATTCAGTTGAGGGTTCTTCATGTACTTACGAGCCAGAGTGCGCCTTGTCCTGGACAGTGAAGAAAGTGATTGCCTCGCCGGTCTTGCCAGCTCGGCCAGTCCGTCCAATACGGTGGACGTAGTCTTCAATGGTCAAGGGGAACTATTCATATTAGCGAATGATAGGTAGTGGGTTGGCGGCGACTTACTGTAACGTTGATAACGAGTTTGACCTCGGGGATATCCAAACCACGAGCAGCGACATCGGTAGCAACAAGAACAGGAGTGGTTCCAGATTTGAAAGCCTCAAGACTCCTTGTTCGCTGCTCCTGTCGCAGATCACCGTGGATACCACCAACACGAATACCCTTGCGGCTCAGGAAGTTCTCCACGCGGGTAGCCTCTTTCTTGTACAGGCAAAAGACCAGGATACGGTCGTCCTTCTGCTTGCCCTGCATGCCTTGCTGGTGCTCCTTGAGGAGCTGAAGCAAGCGGAACTCCTTGTCTCTGGGGTCAACAACCTCAACTCGTTGTGTGATTCTCTGGTTGGCCTGCAGCTCGACTGCTCCACCCGCTGTCTCCTTGCCGCCAGATCCAATAGCGATCTTGACGGGGCTAATCATGAAGCTGGATGCAAGAGACTGCACGGACTGGGGCCATGTGGCTGTGAACATGAGTGTCTGACGCTGCTCACGGGGCGGGCAGGCGCCCAAGATCTGCTTGATGTCTTCCTCGAAACCCTTGTCGAGCATACGATCGGCCTCGTCAAGAACGACAAAGGCTGCTTGGCTGAGATCAACAGTTCCATCAGACATGAAATCCTTGAGACGACCGGGAGTCGCGACAATGATGTCGGCACCGCGGCGAAGTAGAGCTCGCTGATCGTCCTTGGAAGCACCACCGTAGAGGCAAACGCATTTGAGCTTGTTCAGCGCAGCCACGGAAGCCATCTGCTCATAGGTCTGCATGGCAAGTTCTCGTGTAGGCGAAACAACAACGGCCTTGGTGTTCCTGTGCTTGATAGCAGAAACAGCCTCGACACAGGGCAGTGCGAAAGCCATTGTCTTGCCGGATCCTGTCTCAGCAACTCCAATCACATCACGGGCTGACAGGGTGAACGGCCATGAGGCGGCCTGGATAGGCGTGGGGTTCTTGTAGTTGGCAAACGGCGAAGGCTTCTTCTCGAGGAGGTTGGTAGCGGGAAGTTGGTGGAACTCCAGGACGGGGCGAAGAGTGTTGGTCTCGGTCTTGGGGTCGGTGATGATGATCTGGTTTGTGGAGAGGAAGGCGTCGATTTCGGCTTGAGGAACATTGGAGAGGCTGATGGTCTGGACGTAAGCACCTTTGGAGGGAGCATCATCTGAAGCAGACTCGGAGGCATTCTTAGCCTTTTTATCCTTCTTGGACTTCTTCTCCTTGGGCGCCTCCTCGGCAACCTCTGCTGAGACTTCAGCAGGCTCCTCAGCTTCAGCAGCCTTGAGCTTCTTCTCCTTCTTCTTTTCCTTCTTGGCCTTCTTGCGCTCCTTCTCAGCAGCACGCTCAGCCTCAGAATCGCCAGCCTCTTCAGCGGTGACCTCAGTATTCTCTTCAGCCTTGCGCTTCTTTTCCTTCTTCTTCTCCTTGCGCTCCTTCTTCTCTTTCTTCAGACGAGCCTTCTCATCGGCGTCGGTGACCTTGGTCTTCTTGGAGGGGCGATCGACGGCGACCTCCTCGCTGTCAGCGAGAAGATGCTTTGTGGCAGCCATTGTGAGTTATTGCGTATATTATAGCGACCGGGAAAGGGCTTGTCCGAAAAGCGGTCGAGGGTATCGCAGAATGGCTGGGGAACAATTTGCGACGTAAAAATGGGTGGGATGTTTTACAGATGGCAGAAAAAAGTCTCTTATCGATAAGGTAAAACAAAATCGTTCGGCTTCGAGTCTAGACCCACTTTCTGACATCCCGTCCCGTCCCCACGACTTTTGCGGGTACGTACTCCGCTTCCCTTATCGAAGGACCCTGAGATCAACCGTGCCTCTCAAATGGCTTCCTGTTTGCTGAATTATGTGTTATAGACACTTTCTGTTGTAATCTTAAGCTAGTATCTCTACGTTTTTAATGTTTGGTTTATACCGTGACCGAGTTGGGTTCACAGTTCAAGCAGTCGGCGACACGTGTGCCCTGTTGTGTCTTGACTCTAGAAACCATCAGTCTTTAAACGACAGACTACAGTTCCCAGGCTCTTTGATGCGTAACAACCGGGTATGCTTCTCCATCAGTCAGTACCCAAAAGAAGACAGGTGTCATACCTGTAGAGCTGTCACAAGGGCTTTCAAGATGTAACTTGCCGTTTGGTTATGTCCAGTTGGGAATGGAGTTGACACACCAAGACGCCTGACTTACTGGGCAGTGCGGGAATCTGCTCAGTAGATTCATGTATGCCTTTGTTTGATCGTGTGACTTGATAGGACAGCCTGGAATTATGAAGTCTAGCATTAGGCGAATGAAGCAGCAAGTCTTGCACTCCTCTGCCCAATCCTTCTTAGCTTCTGATGTTGGATTACTTCATAATCGCTTCGGCCCGTCGGTTGTGGAAGTTTCAATTCGCACTTCCATCTTCTCCTATACATAGATATGCTGTGTAGAAGATACCAAAGCCTGTCGCTGACACGGCAGATGGCATACAATTGTATGGTAGACCCCAGTTGCTATGTGCTCATGCTCCTACTTGTTTCAAATCCCCATTCTTTGTTGCTGTCCTCAATCTCCATCTCATGGATGCAACAGATGAAGGTCTTTGTTTACTTACCGGTCGTCCTGACATTTACGGCGTCGGTGTTCGTGCCGCGTTCTATACACAATGGCTTGGTACTCTGATATTGGAGTATATCTCCGAGGACGACCTCTCCGACATGCGCTTCATCAGCATCTTCTCTTCTGCGGCCGCATCGATATCTCTCGTTATCGGAGTTGCCTACAATAAACTTCAACCGCTTGATATCTACTTCTTACTTCTCCTTGCGATGGGTTTCTTCTTGTTTCTGATGCCATTGTACATCTGGCGTGTACTAACTAGGTGTCAACCACATCTAGACCCTTTCTTGCTCACGAAAGAGGTCCACGGAACATTTTACTACCTTATTACGCTCACTGTACTCGCGGCTAATGTTTCCATGGGGACATGGTACCATGCAGTATTCCTGCCTCATCTCAACCGCGACTGTAGCGATACCATATTCATGTTGGGAAAGGTGAACTTGGAAAACCGGGCATATGTCATCGTCGGCGCAGTATTCTACATTGGCGTTCTTGTGAGCATTGGTGGATTTATCTTCTTGAACTCCTGCTGCACCCCGATAGCCCACTCGGATTCTCGGCAAAGGAGAACTAGGTAGGTAGGAAGATTCTTAGGATGCTTTAACAATCCAACTAAACGTTTGCAGGGCGAGAGTTATCTGGCGTCTCAGAAAGATTCGGGTCTTATCTGGAACCATAATCTTCACGCTTCTGGTTTTAGCTATTGAGCTTCCTATCCATTGGAACCACGTCCAGGGTATCTACGACTTCGCTACCATCACGCAGTTACTACCGTTTCTTTTCAGCATTGGTCTTTTTCTGCGATCATGGGCAATTTATGCCAGTGGCGCCAATGATACAACAGCAGTGGAAGATAGGCTAGACCCTTCTATTTTGTCCTCGTCATCAAGTAACGAAATGGTTGATGTTGCCCCGTTGTACCAAAGATTCAATCCTTATGCTTACTATCCTTACGGGTACAATGTCTATGGTTATAACCCGTACGAAGAAGGGAATGCAGACAACTACAACTACGCGAATTGGGCGCAGGAGTCTCAAGAGCCACAATGGCCACAAGGAGCTTACTTTTCACGATGGGCATAGAGTGTCAAGAATGTAGCTGGAACAAGGGAATATTTAAATGATTCAAACTATGGGGACGCTCGGTGAGCTCGGTGAACCCCGCCGCACAGACCTTGGACCCCTTCCACCCCGCAACCGCAAGTAAACAAAACTATCCATCTCCAAACCTCAAACCTTCACTACCATCGCCATATACCCTTCTCTTCACCCTAATTCCCCTCCAAGCCGCAAGAATGTCGTCAAAGGAAGCTTCCAAGAGTAAAGACAAGGATAAGTCCAAGGTCCACAAGCTCTCGCTAAAGGGAAGCGCTCGCCTGGTCGCTGAATTCGTACGTCTCCAAGCTGATTTCCCACTTGGGTAGAGTTTGCTAACAGTTACAATCATGCAGTTCCAATACTCTATCCACTCTATTCTGTATGGTATTCTACCTCATGTCATCATAACGTTAATTAACAGCTTTCCAGCTTCCAGCGAGGAGTCTACCCGGCCGAGGACTTTACAGTGTAGGTTTCCACGATTCATTATTCGAGTCACGAACTGACCAGGCGCAGCGTCAAGAAATATGGCCTCAACATGCTAGGTAACACCCTACCGCTTCTACCTGCGATCCTGTTCGGCGACAGCATTCACTAACCCCCTCAAGTCTCGGCAGATGACCAAGTAAAGGCGTATATCAAGAAGATCATGTCTCAGCTCGACAAGTGGATGGTCGGTGGCAAGATCTCCAAGCTCGTGATTGTAATCACAGATAAAGACACGGGCGCCCACGTCGAGCGCTGGCAATTCGACGTCCGAACCCTCTTCTCCCTCGCAATTCCCAGCCTTTCTAACAAACACCAGGTCCAAATCTTCCAACCCGTCAAGAAGTCAAAGTCCTCCAAATCCTCCTCCAAAGACCAAGAGAACGCCGCACCCTCAGCCTCCGCGCCTGTCGCTCCCGAAAAGACAGAAGCTGAGATCCAAGCCGAGATCGCCGCTATCTTCCGCCAGATCACCGCGTCCGTAACTTTCCTCCCCCAGCTTAACGGCGACTGCACCTTCAATGTGCTCGTCTACGCCGATGCCGACAGCGAGGTCCCTGTTGAATGGGGTGACTCGGATGCCAAGGAGATTGAGAACGGAGAAAAGGTGCAGCTAAGAGGATTCAGCACGGCGAACCACCGTGTTGATACCCTAGTCAGCTATCGATTTTCCGATTAGCTAAAGCGGCTTCGAGTGTAAGATGGAGAACAAGAGTGGGACGGGCTGATTTTAATAATTTTCGGCGTATCTCAGGAATAACTTGTCTTGAAAGGCGTTACAAGGCGCAGTGGGGACATTATTTGTCCATGTTTATCAACAATCAACGACCATGAAGGATTTTGTACGATACGTATCAAGATATCTTGTTATCTTATTCATGCATAATATTCCATTCACTCCGCATGATGCGTTTCATCTACTAGCCATCTAACCTCGCATATCAAGCAAGCGATGGCGGCATAAACATGACCGCCCTCTTCCCTTCAACCTCACGCCGTTTACCGTCTGATGCAACCCAACCCGTGATCAAAGCCCTCTACGCCTCATCCAGTGCTATGTCGTCGATATCCTCGACTAGATTCGTTTGAAAAAGTACACGTACGCAAACTTGCGCATCTCATCAACATCATGCGCCTCGACCACCTTCTCATCGTTGAAGAGGACCCAGGTCGAAGCATTGGCATCTCCCAAAGCCTTGCGGATAAAAGCAACGTAATGTCTGAAACTTATTAGCAAGCCTGCACAATTCTGTCATATAGAGCATTCTTACCCTGCATGGATGCTTGTGCCCTTGTGGCACACGATCGACCTGAGTTGAAAGGTCGCTGGCAGATCGGCGCTTCCAGCTGGCTCCTTCGTGCCAGATGCAGCTCCTTCGGCAGGAGCATCATCGTCGAAGGTCCCCTGGTCATCGGGGTGGCTAAAGAGCCACTCAACAGCCCGCTCAACATCACCGCCGGTCTCCTTTAGAGCCTTCTTGGCCTGGGGGGCACCGAAACCCATGGCCCCGAGCATCTCAATCTTCTCGGGATCGGCCGTGTTACCTCCTCCAGTTTGACCGCTCAGATCAAGAGGCGCATCGATATCGGGATCTTCCATGTGTCCGAACAGCCACTCCATCGCGGCGTTGGCGTCGGAGTTACCTGTAGCATGAAGGGCATGCTCGCAACGGTTGCGAGGAAAGCCCATAGCCTCGAGTTGAGCGAGAGCGGTAGCATCGGGTTCAAAAGCGGGTGCTTTGGCCTCAGGCGCATCTGGAAGTTGCTCCTCACCAGATTGCAGGCCCTTGGAAAGGTAGGCGTCCAAGTCAAACGGCTCGTCGGGTACGAGGACAGGGACATCAACCTTGATCGGAACCCAGTTGACAACGGTCATCTTTCGTGCGTTTACCACCAAGGTGTCGGGGAATGTCTTGAACAGGGAGCGCTTGGTGAAGCCATCTTTGCTTCCGCAAGCAGAGCAAGACAGCTCAACCTTCTCGGCTGCTGTAAAGTTGTCGAGGCATTCCTTGAGAGATACAGGCTTGTAAACATCGGGGCCATCTGATCCCTCTTCACGAGGCAGCTTCTCCAGGGGTACGTCGATGAATATATTATCCTGCTCATTGCTGCTGTACCTCACCTTGTGGCAAGCTAAACACTGGAGTCTTTGCTCGAGGACGAAACGAAACGGCTGTGTAGGGTCTTTTCCGTCGGGATGGGGAGATCTAGTGATGAGCTTGAACAGATGCTGAAGCAACTCAAAGGCGTCCTGCTGTCGCATTGTAGAGAACTCTTCGTGTCCTCGACCAATGAGATGCTTGAACATGGCCGGTGCCAGACCCTTTTGGTGTGTAATCCCTTCTCCGGCAGCATCCACATCAGGTTTGGAGTACCGTCCAGACAAGAGTCCATCAGCTGTCTTTCGTAACTGGGTCTCGAGGTCGGTAGCAGGGTCCTGTACCACAGGAAGGTCGTCGTTGGGCCGGAAGTATCTCTCCTGGAACGAAGGCATGTCAAACAGACATTGGGTGATACTGGCAAGGTAGCAGCTGTTTCCAAGGTTTTTCAGGCCAGTTAGGCCAGGGCCAAACAAAGGCTTAAGCTCCTTTCCGTCCTCGGTCGTCATGCTAAAATCCCACTTGAGATTCTGCTCGATTTGCATCTCGGTCAAGCTCTTCTCGGTCTTTTGGCGCTCTGCTAGCACAATACCCCAGTGGTTCAAGTGCTCACCAAGATTGTCATCGACTCGCTCGTCGTCACATTTGTAGCAATAGATATCAGCGGTTCCCTCAGGTGTGATTGAGCCAAGCTTGACAGCGACACCATGGCCAGACTCATTGGCATGGGCAAGAGCATGCGAGTTTCCGTCGACGCCACCCATCTGTTTGCGACCACACCCGAGGTTGCCACATTCAATACACAACCAAAGATTCTCGGCCAGGTCGCAAGCGTAGCAGTGGCTCAGGTCGTTCTGCTCAATCTTCTTGGATGGCGCTTGCTGAAGCATCAAGATATGCTCGCAGCTTGTCAGCTCCTGCTCCCAAGCTTTGACCTCCTCCTTCCGAGAGAAGGTGTTGGCCTTGAGAATGCCGTCGACCACAGGTACGAGCTTAGGATAAGTTCGATCGAGCTCAACATTACAGTCGAGGCATTTGACAGCCAACACAGTATCGTATCGGTCTTCTTCGGTTTCGGCAGCAATAGCCAGCTTGGACATCTTGGCGGGTGGTTCGTCTCGTTCGACAACTTTTCTCGAGCGGCGGATGTTAAGGGCGAGAGGATGCTGGTATAGCGCATAATGAAGTCTGTCATGATTTCTGTCGCCAGCACAACCTCCGTTGAAGCACTGGAGGCAGACATCGAGGCCATCGGGTTCATCCTATTAGAACGTGAGGTCAGCAAACTGATTGAAGATGTTTCTTTGCGCCTTAAGAGCCCCGCAAACGGGAAAGTCTTACGATGGAGTCGAAACATTGAGTGCAGTCTTCGCGATAGACAGACTGGGAAGGGTTAGGGGGTGTCAGCCCTATAGAAGAGTCAGTTTGCGAAATGCTAAACTGAAGTCGACCCAGAAGCTTGTCATAGCTATCACAACCGGCAGCAGATCAAATGGCGGGGTTGATTTTGAAGGTTTACGTACCGATCAAGTCGAGATGCGGGCAAGCCATGGCGGGCAACTTTTTGTTGTTTCTCTATTTTTTTCAGATCGGGGTGCAAGAAAACTGATGGGAAAGGAAAAGAAAAGGAGAATGCTTTGCAGGTGTGTTGATGTGGAATCAAGCTCAACTAAAGAATCATCACTGAGATGGAAGCTTTAGGTACCTGAGTGATAGGCGGTAGCACACGTCACTGGAGCCTGGGGAAGGTGGCAGCGCATTCTCACCAGCCACCTAAGTGGCGCTTGTGTGGCGTCCTTTCTTGGATGATTCCATCCCAACCGCAAACTAATGACTTGCAATGATTCCATAGTAATCACTTTGTTTACTTACTTGGCTCATTGGCTTACCTGATAACCGTTTGGCTTTAAATGAGAAGAACTCCATTGATTAGAACCGGTTCGAAGTAAGACATGGAAACCTCGTGTGCAGCCACACCTTGGCATGCAACCTGACACCGCTTGGCGTGCGTTACACCATAGATGTTTAAAGTTAAAAAAATTAAAGAGCTTCCAAACGGTCGTCTCCAGCTCATGACTTGAGGAATCCATAAGTGCGTTGTTTACAAGCCAGCCAGATTTCAGTATAAGCGTGACAAAAACACCAGACGTTTTATGAAACAGACAGCTAGACACGAAGTTACCTACCCGGAAGTCACTGGTCGTTATCGAACTTAGGATACAGTAGCCATCTCGCATGTTTTATCACCCTGTTAATGAATATATACGTAGGGCGTAAGTAGGTATACATTCATAACAATACGTTTAAGAACTACTTGGCTGGTACAAATGGTGTAGGGATGGCAAATATGCTCAACTTACAGTTGATCGAATCCACGAAGCTCAAGCAAACCTAAAACCTACAGTCATAACGACAAATCAGCTGCCATGGATGATCTCCTATCAAAGTACTTCGTGGTGCTTTAAAGACTGTTCGAGGAGTTTCTTTTCTAACGAACTGAATCCTCAAATGTCCAAGTTTGTTCCTTTGCGTGACTCCAATCCATGTTATCGTGCCACCTGGGTAACTTTTGTACAAGTCGTGGGCTCCGATTTTCATCGCCGGCTGGATCTGATCTATCGTTAACTTTGAAATCAATTCAATTTCTTCTTTGAGTTGGTCGTTGCTCATTTTGTAGAATGAAGATCCTCAACAATCTTGTGTCGCCTTTGCCGGTAAAGACTCAACTTGCGCGTCGTCCACCTTCTAGCTGCTGGTCGTGAAGCCGATCCCCTCGATAAACGAGACATGACTCCATTGGTATATGCTTCAGCAATAGATCTTCAAGACAAGTTGATGATGCTTATGGAGCATGGTGCTAACTTGTGAAAAACCACAACCACTGGGTCTGATGCTGTCTAGTTCGTCACTTCCCAAAACAATTGGACTTTGTTTTGGCGGTTCACAGACTTCATTGCAATAAAAACACCCTAGTTTCGCCAAGGATATATTTTTAAATCACTCTTTGATCAAATAGGAGGCGGGTGCTATCTTGCACACGCGTCTTGCGGTCTGCAGAACGGTTGCATCAACTTTGGGTATAGAGTGATCTCCAGACTTGGCGCCCCAACTTCACCTTTGGCAATGGTTGTATCTTGACGCATTTTGTCAGGCAACCCGACTCAGCAAAGGTTCTTGTTGACCGAGGCTTCAATTGTTTCAACAAGAAAGCGATTTTGGTGAGCATACATTATTCAATGTCGCTTCGTTGCTCGATGCTTCGTTATTTCGGCTGGCCGTGGTGAATCGTACCAATGCCAATCTACGAAAAACTGGGGTTTTCTGTCCCTCATATCTGGATGAAAGAATTAACAATGGCTTTTCTGATATTGTGCCCGAATTGGTGGGAGTTCTGGAGTCTTTACTGGATTCAGGGATCAATGTGACGGCTCGTACTGGTCACTCGATACAGCACATCCATGGGCTTTTGAACGGCTTGAAATGCTGGAAGGGAGAAGACAAAGAGGTCACTCTGGCTATTCTTCGCACAGCATATTTTGACAAAGCCGACCTATATCACACAAATCACCAGTGTTCTCTCCTTAGCGAGACCGATTGAGTAGGCAAGGATAACGACGACCAGTTTTAGGACATATCTGAGCCAATTTAGATTGAAGAAATTATTTTCAAAGATATGAGACCTAGAGATGAGAGAGTATCAAGAGGTGAAGCTTAAGGTAATGGCCGCCGATGGAGGAATGTGCACAGCAGTGGCCTGGACCCTTGGTTTCAGTTCGTTTATAACGGAGAATCAAGGATATTCTAGCGGGAACCTTGAATGAACTTGTAAGAGTAATACACGTAAGGCCTCTCTGAACAGCCATGGTTCAGTCATATGAAGTCTATGTGTTGATTGAGCACTAGACTGCCAAACACCACGAGATCCCGGAGCCGGTTTGTACATCTTGGAAGCGCATCATTCAGAAAAAAACAGAGTCCGAACACTGATCCTGACTGATGGATGATCTGAACTAGAAATACTCAGATTTGGAGTTGGTCTCTATCGCTGTGGAGGCGATAAGTTCGCAAGACGGCTCTCATTATTAGCCCATCTTACGAATATTCTGTTAGCTGGAGAGGAACAGTATTATATGACGTTAGCATTTGAAGGGGTATCATATTCTGAGAACGCGCTTTTAGATAATACGTTATTTGCAAAACTTCAAAAATTATTTGTATCGCTTGTTCAGATATTGCGTGGGTGTATCAATCGGCCGAGAGCCGGATCGCCGGAGACCAGCCCCGGAGATGGTGATATGGGGTTTGGTACGCCGAGGGTCCGGCAGAGCAGAGCCGAAAACTGATATCCGCTGCTCACACTTGAATACAGGATTTGGCAAGTAAAAAGGCTATTTGTTCCGCTTATTAACGTCACGATGTTATAATTAAACGTAAATCAATGCAACCCCTTTTCCATTCCGTGGCTTCCGTTGACTGTATGTATGTCAATTATCCGGGGCCATATCCCCGACTCCGTGGTAAATGTAAATGTGCGAGCGGGGATTTCTCTCGACCGAGATCCACAATATTACCACCATCTTTCATCTGATAGCCACAAGTCGGTGCTGGAAGTCATGCATTTACCAATTGACATGTTATCTTTCAGAGGGTACAGTAGTTGATAACGTCTTGCTCGTGTGAATATCGTGTCCATGGTATCGCATCCTGCGGATTGTGCGCGAAGAAGCTACGTTATCAATCTCTGTGTCTTATCAGATGGATAGAAGCATGCAGGTTGACAAATCATTTTGCATGTGTCGGGATGCCAACGCCGATGTCGCCGGGCTTACACCGAACTCGTTAGCTACAAAGCCAGATTAACTACCGCTTGCTTCTCATTTGGCCAGTCAGCAAGCGATCTGCAATGTCAGGGTTGACACTACAGAACTGTACGGAGTTGAACACCTGTCGACCTGTGTACCGACTGAAAAACAGACGGATAAAGTGCCGCTCCATGACGCCTCGGCATGTCATTAGTAATGGACGTTTGGCGCATCTTATCAGATGCAGACTAGTCCGGGTCCCCGGCCGTAAGCTGTGTTTGTGTTTGCTCCTCACCCGTCGCTCCAATCAGAGGATATTGTCTCAGACCTTTGCCCCATTACGTTTGATTGAGAGAAAAGGGTTGACTACGCTTAGGGTTTGGCGACCATAGCATTCAACAGCAGAGCAAAACAGCATTATCGTTACCAGGTGTAAAACAAAAGAGAATCACGGGTCCAGCATCATAAGGATAATCAGTCAATCGCTTAAAACAAAAAGAAATGGGGAGCGAGCGGGTCTTGCACCTGGCTTCTCTCTTCTCCGAGGAGCACCGAGCTAACATAGACGTAATGGCCGAGCAATCGAAGCTCAGTGATTGGATAACACCAGGGCCCACACCACCGCCAGCGTTGCCCGAAATCGCCATCTCCTCAAGTTCAAGTCAAGTCCCGCTGGGGCAAACCATCGTTTTTTTTTAGCCAAAGCCCCAGACTCTTTACTTCCATTCCTCCCTCCGTCATCGCCTTTCGCCTCCCGTCAACTTCGATCTTGCATCACATCACCACCCGCATCATCTAACAGTTCAACATACCTGAGGAATTCTCTCATCTACGACCTACACTTTGACATATCTGCAGCTTGATAATCGACATTCATCGTCGACTAGTGCAGCTCAATATCACGCCCATCCTACAAACAGCACAGCACAGCACACATTCACAATGTTCGCTCGAGGAATTCGCGCTGTCTCTCGGCGAGCTGCTCTCGCTGCTCCCCTCGCTCGCCCTACTATCCTCCCTGCTCGACAGACTGCTCCCGCCATTGCCGTCAGCGCTTCACGCTCTTACCACGAGAAGGTCCTCGATCACTACTCGCGGCCCCGAAATGTCGGCTCCATGAACAAGAAAGATCTCGATGTCGGAACCGGTCTCGTCGGTGCTCCTGCTTGTGGCGACGTCATGAAGCTCCAGATCCGTGTCGACCCTGACACCCAGAAGATCTCCGAGGTCAAGTTCAAGACATTCGGCTGTGGTTCCGCCATTGCCTCCAGCAGTTATCTCACCGAGCTTGTTCGTGGTATGAGCTTAGATGACGCTGGCAAGGTTAAGAACACCGAGATCGCCAAGGAGCTTTGCTTACCCCCCGTCAAGCGTAGGTCATCCCCAATATCACTCTTACCGTCGCTCAATCGCGGCTTACACCCAAAATTCATACTAACTCTGATATAGTGCACTGCTCCATGTTGGCTGAGGATGCCATCAAGTCAGCCATCTCCGATTACTACACCAAGAACCCCAATGCCAAGGTCAGCAACCTGAGCGGCACCGGCATGAAGCTTCCTGAGGCTGATGCCCCCGCCGCCGCTGCTGCTTAAGCGGATGCTTGCGTCAGATAAATCTTACCACACAAAACGAATACCACACATTGCGATTACGCCGTGTCACAACGTTCGGGGACTAGGAAATGATACCCTCTTTGAGGCAGGATGAAAAGAAGTTCGGAATTTCACTAGGGGGGAAGCATATTTGGATCTGGTCTGGAGTCAATACTATCAGAAGGAACACCACTGTTTGTCTTTCCCTTCTTTATCCGCACGGTTCATGGGAACAATTTTTTGGGAGTCAGGGGTTCTACTTTGTTTTCTGCCTGATCACAAGGGTTGTGATTGGGCTTGCTGGGGAGCGTCGATGAGGTCAACACAGGTGGCGGGGGCTAGGGTGAGTGTAGAATGAGAGGGATTGTAACAATTATCCATAAGCACGAAATGTCAAACGCCTTTTCGATCAGAACATTTATTTTGTGGTTTATCAGTTCATTCCTACCTGAGTGATTGATAAGCTGTCATCAGATGAGCTGATGTAAATAGCGGACTCCGTGGAGAAACGCAGCCCTCATGATTGCAGCTCATGTTATTCATCGTACAACCTCGGCTTCCATAGCATCGGTGACCGATGCTTTATCTTCTCATGCTGTAGGTAACCCACTGTCTCGCGGCTAGACCGAGCATCATGAGTTTTGCGAGGTTGCATCACCACTCATGGCCTAACTCCATCCCTATGATTGATGGATACGTCTCCTTTTACCGACCCATCTCCAGATTGTCCTTCCACAAACACATCTTCACTGCGCGTGATCCAATCGGAGATAATGATCCTAGCTTCTAATCTCGCGATTCTACTCTCAAGGCGCCTTATCAATCACCCCACCAAGAAGCCATGTGAACGAGACGCTTTCAGCCTCACATATCTAAACACGAAACACAAAATCGTGGGTATAAATATATATATACTTTAATAATACCTATGCATATGCATATCATCAACACTAAAGGCGGACAACAGATCTGCCGTACCTTGCCGCAAATCATGCAAGATCAAGTGCGTCCCATTCCCTCCGTAGCGCGTCAGCATCAGGCCATTTTCCACCAAAAAAAGAAAAGCTACCACGTTGCATTTCGCGGGGTAGCTTGTTGATGGGATATCGGTTCCGAGGGTCTGGTAGATTTGAAATGAGCATCTGTGGGGTTTTTCTTATCTTAATTGGCGGTTTGGGGTAAGGATTTGAGCGAGGTCGTTGAAGCGTGTAAGTCGACGATGATGATGACCTGAGAAGCACTAGACCATATAATAACGAATCAGGTCAAGCAATGCATTATAGCAAAACATTGGAGATGATATTCATGAATTCTATCTTTGTAAATGTTGGATAACGCTCAAATGACTCCCCCATGTTAGATACTTTCGTAGAGGACAGCTCTATGTTGAAACCCACGCGAAACCATCGCTCAACTCGCAACACTCTAAGCAACCGGTAGATGAATACCATGAAATCCCTGTCCAATAGCAAATTCAGCCTCTGCTCTGCCCATCTCCTCCATAGTCTTGCCGTTCAAGCACAGAATATACGCCGTTTCAGCCACGCCATCAACAATCAAACTGAGGATGATGCCGTCATCCTCATCCTCCGCCCTAGGCCGCGGAACAAACACCGGCTCTCCAGGCGTATGCCCCTCTGGTCCTGTCCAGATGAGCGCATCGCCCGTCGTCAAGTCCGTCTTGACCAGCGCGTCGACCACGGTGGTTAGACCGCGCAGTGCAGCGCTGTACACATAGCGGTAGGGCTTGCCAGCTCGGAGAGGGTGGATAGTAGGAAGTTCGCCTGCGTGCGGGCTCGGTATAGAGAGGACCTGTTCTGCACCGGCTGTGAAGGCTGTATCGGGGGAAGGTGTTGAAGGTAAGGTGAAACGGTACCGCGTAAGAGCTGGTGCGCAGTTCTTGTAGCGTTCGTTCTCGAACCAGTATTTCCCAGTAGCGTCGTTGCGGTCCAGGATAACATCGTAGTAGAATCCTCTAATTATGTCCATATTGTCGTACTTGACAAGATCGAAGAAGAGGTCTGTACGGTCATTGCCCTCTTCGTCTTTGATTTGCTCCTCAAATGCATTTATGCTGTGGAAGAAGAAGGCAGCAGGTGTCGAGAAAGTCGCCACGAGCCCCTTTCCGTGCCGTCTATCAACCACGAGCCATTTACACTCCCTCTCCTTGTCAAACGGCTTCATAGAATCGATGAGATTACCCTCCCACTGTGTTTTCAGCCCCCTCCACGCATAGTGTGATGCGGGTATGCATATCACCACGTGGTTCTCAGTGAGGAAGAAACTGTGCATATACGCAGGAGGCACGTTTAGATCAGAGATTGTAGCGAGGATTTCTGTCTTTCCAGAGGCGGCGTCGACGCGGAAGACGCGGTAAGTAGGGACACGGCCGAACGCGAGATTGAAATTGAACAAGTCCCCTGAGACGGGATCGCGCTGGGCGTGGGCGCATGAACAAGGACCGCTGAGTGAAGGGTGAAGATGGCTCTGCGTGGCTTCACCGAGTGGTTCGAGGGTCGATGGGTCGATGCGGCGCATTCCAGTGTAGTCGGTTGCAATGAACAAGTTACTCGTGTTTACGCGGTGGCCGAGAGGTCCATTGGTAGTATTTGTCGTCTCAACCGGTTCCTTCTCATCGTTCACGAGGCCAGGGACGTTGGCCAAGACAGCAACATTATGGTTCCCCAACTTTGGCTCAAAGACGGTCATGACTTTTGCAAAGATCCCAACGCACGGATCTGCCTTTTGACCAAAAGTCATACCCGACCGCCATCCTTTCTTCTTGACATCGGCAATCCACTCGTCAGCCTGTCGTCTCGACGAGTACCACACTTGAGTCTCGCCGTCATCAGAGGGAACAATGTCGAAACGATGTGTCTGCGCAAAGCCGTCAAACCAATGAGTTGTGAAGTGTGTGCCGCGAGACGTATCTTCCACTCGGCTTTGGCCAGGACCGGTACGGTAAAGAGTGCCAGCGGCCCAGGAGGGGATGGAGCCTTTGACGGTGAGGCGGAGAGGGCCGCGATGCTCTTCCAGACGATCAAACTGAGTGAGTCAGAATTGTGTAGTATTAAGGGATATCAGGAACCTACGGCGGCCTCGTTGGGCCATGATTTCCATGATTCGGCGAGGAGGTTCTTGGTGATGTTGGAGGCGTCTTCTGCTTCGTGCTCGCGTGTGCGATGAAAAACGCCGGGGCCGTTGAGCGCCATGGTAGAGATGCTCCGAGGAAGATATGCAACAGAGAAACGAATAGCTATTCAAAGCTTTGTCTGGTTCAAGAAGTGACTTGAAATGCCTGCTAGGGAACGAAGGTATAAGAATAAGAGTTGTGTTCCGAAGACAACCCCATGAATATTGATGTGAAGAGAATCTCAGCTCATATATCGATGAAATGGCAAAACGTTGGTCGTATAGAAGCACTACACATGAAATGTTTGCGTTTCTTGACAATGCCAACGCAGTGTCGAGGTGCGGTTCTAATAAATGGCAATGTTGGCGACGAATCAATGTAAGTGAAGATGCCAATTAACGCTTCACCGTCGCCACTCAACAAGTGCCAGAGGTAATATCAAGGTGTTACAAATGCATCAATATTATAGGTTACTTTTAAATATGGATCGTGTCTCTTAAATAAGAGGGAATTCTACGATTCTATACCGACAGATATGGGTCTTGAAAGTCGATGACGCTACCATAGACATTGAAACTGGATTTCGCACTATGAAATCCATAACACCAAGCCCGGAACTTCCGCAGCAGGAATCTCCAGCGAAGCAGCTCACATGCACCGTTAATAGCAAACAATTTCCCGAAGCTGAAGCTAGTGGTAAATATTCATGCGCCCTCGCTTCGGTTTCGCATATGTGCGTCGTGCTCGTGGTGTATAAGTGCGGCATCATTCCGCGCGGTCGCTTCCCTCAACCTATCAGAGGCTGAAGACGACGAGAGCAAGGTCAAGTGTTCAGGCTTTCATGTATGCAATCTAGGAGATCGCTGTTCGTTGTAATATCCAACATGGGGTATTGATCACGATGCGTGTTGACGTGCACCAGAGACCGCCATGGAGTGAGAATAGGTAACAACTGATGTTGCTGTCCTTACATCTCACGATTCTGCGTTAGCGAAAATGGAACGAGCAAGACCCAACACAAAAGTTTGTGCTTCTGCTGCGTCAGTTACCTAGAAACCTACGGGAGATGAAGCTTGTGTTGTTGCACGGCAGGCGGGCTACTAAAGACTTGAGATTCCCGATGTGTTACTCTTGGCTGGCTCATGGCGCTTATTGTGCCACGTCTAGATATTCACGAGAATAGGCTAATGGAGTCCCGAGGTGGTACATAACAACTGACGGTGTCGAGACGTTGACGGGTGTCAAGATTTAGATTGGGGAGTGTCTCTTATTGTGTTAATACAAATAAGACACTGGCCCTATATAATGATGTCAAAGTTGAACATGAAGCCTTCAGTTCCTCAGCCAAAACAGACGCAACTAGGAACAATTTCGTCAGCCGTTACTCACCCGTTGATATTAACTTGGCCAACTTCGTTTGGAAGAGCCAAGCAAATCCTTCCTAAAGATCAATTTGCTTTCCATTGGATGAGTTAGTTGGCTGTTTGCTCTGCGGCTGAGCCTCGCTTGTTCCCCTCCTGTACTTTTTACAGCATTTCTGATACTGTGGGCAAACAAGCGGTTACCTAGCTCAATAGGCTACCGTTAAAGCGTGAACCCTCTGGCTTGAAGAGTGAATGCGCTGAGGCTGAAATTTGTGATTCTGGGCTAGATAGTAGTTGACAAGAAGTTGGTCGGTCAGTAAGCCAGCCTCCAGGGCAGAAAGGCGTTTTGGGGGACCACTCGCTAAATCTGGGCTGATTTCAGTGGACACCCTTCTGAGTGCCCAAGTTCGACGCTCTTTACACGTGATTAGACAAACGACGAAACATCAACTTCAGCTTCACAGTTAAAAAACAGATATATTATCTCGCCTCTGATAAGACATCATATCATATTCCCATCATGTCAGCTCGTGCATCCGCGCCGACGATACCGTCGCTAAAGCAGTCCTTCCTCATCAACCAAACAACACTCCTTGCCCAGCCCCTCGCTCCATCCCGCTTATGGCAAGCCACCAACGACGCGTCGGATGAGGCTATCCCCGAACGCGTCGTCCAAGACGTCCTCATTAACCTCAACCACACCATCCAGCAACACTGCCGCCGTGTCTATGCTCCACAGGCCAGCCGTAATATCGCTGAGCAGATTAACAGTGTCTACACCCAGGATGCTGAGCGCAAGGTGGGAGGGTCTGCTGATGCTGAGGGTGGAATCGGCAGGGAGCTTGATCTGAGTGAGTGCCTTGTTCGCCATGTGTTGTAACTATAAACTGACTTCTTCCAGCTGATAACGAAGCCATTCAAGCTTTACCGGCTTCCTGGCACTCAGAGAAAGATGTCAGCGATCACCCCATGGAAGCCAAGCGTTACGCTGACGCCGTTCGCCATTTGTCTGAACTCAATGACCAACGCAGGCAGTTGAGGGAGCAAGTAGCGCGTCTAAAGCGTCTGCAGTCCATCGTAGAGCCTCTGCAGACGACCGAGAACGGTATGGGCATCCAGGAGAACCTGCTTACTCGAAATGGCCCCGTTGAAAAGGAGCTCGAAAAGATGCGCTTCTTGCTGGCTAGAGTTGGCGGTCGTGTGCATGCGCTACCTGATGAAGCTCCCAATGGGACTTCGAAGGAAGTCAATCTGGCTGATACTGGTGCTCAAGGTCGGAAGAGGCGTGTTGATCAGTTTCTTGCTGATGATAAGGTGTTTCCTTCTTGAAAACTGGCATCAGAACAATCGACTGGTTGCTACTGAGTAAATGGTCAATTTTCACAAGGTAGAGGCACTACCAGCAGAGATCCGACGACGGCTTTGCTCTAGCTTGTTCATGATATTAGGTATCGAGAACAATTAACAACAGTCAACACAATGGGGATGATGCAAGGACAGAAATCCCTTATTCATGGGCCTTCACTGCGTCTCTTTCCTCAAAGTAAGGCCATTCAATCCTCCACTCTGAGGCATTCTGGCGTGAACTGACAGCTCATCAGGACAGCGAGCGCCGAGGGCAGCAAATGCCTACCTGCCCGGCGACGATGCAGCAGGACGGTGGCCCCGGAAAGAAAACGACACTGCCTGCGGGACCGTTTTCCTGCATTGGATTCGTCATCAACTCAAATCCCATAGATAATCTCTTTAGAGCTTGGTCGATATGAAGGAAGGTACTTGAAGACAAACCACCGGTGGCTGGGACTTGGTTGGGCACGCAGTATAGTATGTATGCGTAACCAGAAGATCACTTGAACGGGAAGTACAAAGGTGGTGTACAATATGGAAACAGTTAAATTCCGTGAATTCAAGAGGACCTGTTCTGCGACGAGCTACCTTGGCTATGAATATCTCGCTTGTGGTGGTGCTGAAAGTGAGTAGTGTTAGCATTCAGTTTGTGGAATTTGGTGTACCTGAGACACTTTACCGTGATAAGTTAAGCCGTTGACCTAATTGTAGTCATGTGTCAGATTTCGATGACGCTTAAGAATCAGTAAACGAGAGCCCGTCACTGTGGTTCATGGATGATCTGCCGCCTTTCGCATTCACTGATCCCAATCTTTCCCTGCGCCCCCTGGAAAGGTTTGCCCTAATCTCACCTCCAAGCGGTTATTTTGGTCGAATCTACAGTGATTTGTTTCAATGAATCGGCTTTTGTGCTACTCTTGATTCACACTTTAGCCTTGCACTTCTTGTATACGACACTCGATTCGTTAAGCAACGCTGTACCCAATCCTGGCTATTGGCTTCAAATAATCATCATAGTCGAACATCCGAAGGTGCACAAGCCGCTTTAACCTGTCTGCGTACCTCTTGGCGACGATAGAACCAACGCAGAAGCCCAGGTCTTATCACTGTTTGTCCAATCACACAGTGGTCATTTTGAAGACGTCTTTGCTTTCTATCAGTGGCTGGGTGGCGAGCTATTGTGCTGCACCCAAGTGAATAACCATCGCCAACTCATCACACAATGGCGTTGTCGGCCCTCCATGATTGAAGGAAATTCTGGAGATTGAGAATGTATTGAGCCAATTTTCGGTGATATTTGTTGGTGAATCTGTATGTGATGCTGGAATAGACACACGATATCTCTAGTATCCAGCCTTAAATAGCAACGCTTGTATATCCCAGACACGAGGCAATTTTAATACTGCCAACCTTTTTCTCGTACCTATAGCATTGACAGCATGAAGTCTGACAACATCCAACCTCCACCTTACCCCAGCCGCCTACAGCGGGTATATCGTTCCTTGGGCTTCACCAGAGGCTACAACTTCATTCTTTGGTTCCTCTTTGGCGGAGCTTTCTTAGGTTTTACTCTCTCCCGCTTCATATATCTCGACTTTGACGGCCGGCTATGCCCCAGTAAGCCACCCACAGACAGGATATATGGCTCAAGGGGAGCGGTTCCGGGCGAATGCTACTACTACCGACGTGGTGTTGGTAAGGCGGGCATTCTCTTGCATCTAGCCGGTATTCTTCCCGCTGCCGTATTGGCGGTCTTTCAATTTGTGCCTGCAATTCGGCACAGGGCTCTTATCGTTCATCGGGTAAATGGCTACATCGTTCTGCTCCTCTCGACAGTGGGAATGGTAGGAGTCTTCATGATTGCCCGGCATACTTTTGGGGGGACTCTGGAAATGCAGACTGTGACTGGTGCTGCGAGTATCATGTTCGTCGTATGCATGATTCTGGCTTATATCAACATCAAAAGGCTGCAGCTCGAGCAGCATCGCGCGTGGATGCTGCGAGGGTGGATAATTGTAAGTATTCGAACAACGTTAAGTCAAGTTGTGCTGCTAACTACATCCAAGGTCGGTCACATTATCACCATGAGAGCTATCTCTACGATAATGGCCAAAATCACCAGCAACTTTGATCCTTACTACACCATTACTCCCTGCGCAGTCCTCGATTCTATGTTCTACCACAATCAACACGCCGTTCAAGAACTGTATCCTGATTGCGTTGGCTTCTACACCGGCGAAGCTCCAGACAAGCGCGTCATCATCAAGGGAACTCCTGGCGGGCGTCCGGATGAAATCGCCGCCAGCCTCAACAGCGCCTTTGGAGCCGGTGCTTGGCTTGCTCTTGTCCTCCACGTCATTGCAGCTGAGATTTACATTCGTCTTACTCCAGCTGAAGCAAACAGACTGCGTAAAGTTTCTTACAGGAGGCAGCTTGAGGCTGGAATGAGGAATCCTGGTAATGCTGGGTTGACAGTGCAGAGGTTTGGTGATGCGGAGCCGTGGATGTGTCCAGTTGATGGACAAGCCCTTTGTGGTGATGCAGCTAGTTCCAGGCAACCTAGCAGCAGTCATGAGTTACCGCGGGATAAATCATAAGCCTTTTATATAGTATAACGGTAAATTAATGGCCATCTATGGCCAAATAGTAGCACAAGCACTGTGTGCCACATTATAGTCTTTATTTTAAAACCTTCAAATCATATTCATTTCAGAGCACTGCGCCGTTATTTACATATCCATCATTCACTCGTCAAATACCAGACCACCAGTAAGTCTCGTCAACCTTGAACGAACCCTTGAGAGCCTTGTCGCTTACAGCACTACTATCACTAACAATAATTTCGTACTCACCAGCCTCGACACACCATTTGTTCTGCTCTTCGTCAAAGTATGCTGCTGCATACTTCTCCAGCTCAGAGATGGTCACCGTCTTGGACTCGCCCGCGTCCAGCTCAACCTTTGCGAAGCCCTTGAGCTCCTTGACAGGGCGGTTCACCTTGGCAGCCTGCAGCGGGTGCACGTAGAGCTGCGCAACCTCTGCACCGCGCACAGAGCCTGTGTTGCGGATGGTAACAGTCGTTGTGAGCTTGCTGTCCTTGGACGAGACATCGAGGTCTGAGAAGGCAAAGGTGGTGTAGGAGAGACCGTGGCCGAAGGGGAAATTGACCTCCCGGTCGGCAAACTCGTAGTATCGGTAGCCCAAGTACACATCCTCGCCGTAAAGGGTTCTACCAGCTTCGGTGCGGAAGTTGAGGAATGCTGGAACGTCGGTCAAACGCTTGGGAAAGCTGAGGGACAGCTTGCCGGATGGGTTGGCATCACCAAAGAGGATGTCTGCAATGCAGTTACCCGTCTCGTTACCGCCATACCAAGCTTGAATCACAGCGGAAACTTCGTCAAGCCATGGCATCTCCTCGGGTGTACCGGTCTGCATAACGACAGCTGTCTGGGGGTTTGCGGCAGCAACAGCAGAAATGAGCTGGTCGAGAACTCCAGGGAGCTTCATGCTCTCTCGGTCTGAACCCTCAGTCTCCCAGTCAGAGTTGAGACCGGCGCAGATGATGACCTGGTCGTGCTCTTTGGCGAGAGCGACGGATCGCTCAATCTCTTGCTTGGCATCGATAACCTTGGACGCGCCAATGCGCAGAGAGCCATGGCCCACAACGGGGTTGTCGAGCTTGAGGGTGAAGCTTGGGGCAGAGGCAAATTCAACTCTAACCTTGTATTTCTCTCCCTTCTTGAGATCCTTGTAGCCAAGTTCCTCACGAGTTGCAGTGCCAAAGAAGGCATCGCCAGCGATCTGCTTTGTAGAGTTGTCGACGATGAGCTCGTCGTTGATATAGAGATTAGCAGTCCCGCAAACAATAACGCCAAACTCATAGGTAGCGTCCTCTTCAACCTCGAGGATACCCTCGAGGTCTGCGTACCACAGATCATCAACCTTGGGGTTATAAAAGTCAACGAGATGCATCTCCGACTTGGTCAGCCAAAGCTCATCGACGGGCTCACGAGATGAGTCGCTGGGCGGCTTATTGTACACTTTCCAGCTCATGCCGGTCTTGCCGTTATGGCCCTTAGTCTGATCTCCCAGAAGGGGGTTCAGCTTGTGTGTGTATGCACCGATGCTGTAGGCAGGCGGGCTACCGAGCTTTTCGGTGATGCCATCGTAGGGGGTGACGGCGTAGTATGCAGCCAACGACGCAGAGCCACCGCCATGGTAAGTCGCAATCTTAGCGTTAGGTCCAATGACCAGTGTCTTTTTGTCCTTTGCTAGAGGGAGTAGGTTTTTCTCGTTCTTGAGGAGAACGATACTTTCATTTCCGATCTTACGGAGTAGGGCCGCGGTCTCGGGTGTGTCAAGTGTCTTCTCGGGTCCATTCTCTGGAACGCCAGAAGCGGCGCACTTCTTGACAAACTTGAGAACCTCACGGGCACGATCATCAATGACATGTCCCCAGACCTTTTCACAGGCAACAGCAAAATTTAGAACATCGCCTCGCCAGCGAGTGGGGCCGGGCATCTCGAGATCAAGACCAGCTTTGGCGGCATCGGTGACACTGTATGTGCCGTACCAGTCACTCATAATCAAGCCCTCCCAACCCCATTCCCCGCGCAACATGTCCTTTAATAGCTTGGGGTTCTCGCTGCAAGCTGTTCCGTTAACACCGTTGTAAGACGTCATAAAAGCACCGGGCTTTGAGTCTCGTACAACCAGTTGGAAGGGAAGAGCGTAGATCTCGCGGAGGGCACGCTCTGTGATGATGGCCTGAACACTCATGCGCTTGTGTTCTTGGTCGTTGCAGACAAAGTGCTTGACTGTTGACTGCACACCTGTGCTTTGGATTCCACGGACAAGGGCAGCAGCACCGAGACCAGCGAGAAAGGGGTCCTCACCGATGGACTCAAAGCCACGTCCGCCAAGGGGTGACCGTTGCATGTTAATTGTAGGTCCAAGAATGACATGGGCACTCTTTCCGATGGCCTCTTCGCCCATTTTCTTTCCTGCTTCCTCAAGAAGCTCCTGGTTGAAAGTGGCGCCTAGGCCAGTACCACAAGGGAAGCATGCTGCGGGAATGCCGTCGAAGAACTTGGTGCCTCTTACACCATTGGGACCATCTGACAGACGAAGAGAGGGAACGCCATGTTCAGGGAAAGCTTTTGTGTGCCAAAAGTCGATACCTGGCGGGGGTTGTCAGTTCACTCCGAGTCTAGGCTGTGATACAAAGTGCTGCGAACCTGCAAGAAGAGAAACCTTCTCAGCAAGAGACAGCTTCTTGAGGATCTCTTCAACGTTGATATCCGCCATTTTGAACACTCTTGCTTAGTCACTAGAGGGCAAGAGAGATAGGAAAACAAGTCAATTAATGGAAACCTAGTGATCTGTCGTCGAAAGATAAATACTTGAGACTGGAATCAGCTGGAGGATTCGCATGGGTAAACAAGAACCCCGCAGACACTTGGCCTTCCATTCTGCCTGATACAGATGCATCCTACGGGTGATAAAGCAGCTCATTCCGCTCGTCATTTGCCAATCGAACAGGCAAACCGTTCTCATTATATCAGATGAGCCTCCAGTTGGTGGTGAAGCCCCACGAAGCCGCATATCGGGCAGCTCGAACGACGAGTTTCGCCATGTTAGCCGTAGTTTAACCGACCCATCACCCAATCACAGAGCTCACCGCTAGAGTCTCATCCCAGGTCTATCGCTTCGTCGGGACGAAATTCCGCCAGACAAACCTCGGACAAAGAAAACAACCGCAAAGCGGGGAATAAGACAGCAACGAACTACGTCTGCAAGAATCACGAGACTCGATCAAGTCAAAATGGAAAAGCCGAAGCTTTACCGCTGACGTCGAACTCGCTCGTGTGAGACATACGTGAAACGTGCTGGTCTGGGAAAGAAATGTTGAGAGCGATGATCTGAGTGGCTGAGGGGCTCGGACCGAAGGGTCCGGCTGATGTACCAGGGTTTGTGCCTCAGGCATCTCTAACCAGAAGATGGAAACAACGCGGTGATGAAACTTCCGTGGGCTTCAGTAACAGTTCGATATCATTACAGAATTTCAAGACAAATAAAAGGCCCTGAGCAAAACGACATTGACTATCATGTCTTCACGATTGATCCTGCTCAATCCGACTATTCCACGCTTACTACCAACAAACAAACGGCCCGCAACTTAGCTGCAAGCAAACAGGCACAGGCCATCACCGGATCACGACCTTGAACGGTCCGCTGCGGTCCATCGAAAGAACCAACAAGTTGCTCCCAAGGCCATGGTACTGTCGCCGAAAGGTCCAAGCACCCGGATCATTGAGCCTAAGCTGGCCAGGTCCACATCGAGCTACCACAAGCCACAGCAACGGAGCCACGGACGATGTCGGTTTTTTGAGAATAGTTGCACTTTCGCCGTTCCAATGTCAAGTTTCCCACTCGACGGCGCCGATGGATCGGGTCCGGGCCGGGCTCCTCGGATGCGGCCCATAGATATCCGGTCCCCGCGAGAGGTCTTGCGGCGAAGCCGTCAAAGTCAATGCACATGACAAGCCATGGCAACCCAGATGAGGAACCTTCTTTCACGATCATCGACGAGCATCGAGTCCTGATCACGACATCACGATTCTTTCTCGATAATCCTTTCCTCTGTCGAGCACTTCGCAGATCCAACAGTCATTCATACGACAGCCAAGACTTGTGTGTATCATTCACCTACGAGCTGGAACTTCACTGCTACGATACTTCGATGGGCAAACCGGATTAGACCCAGCCGTAGCCGTGGCAGACTTTTGGTTCCCGTAGGCGGGGCTAGACCGAGTCTAGGTTACCCCGCGGCATCGACTAATTTGGAACCAAAACCTTGATTCCGTCTTCTGCTGGCAGGATGAATACCCTAGATCACTCGAGTACTAGTATCGTTGCTGGCCAGCTTTCACACCGATGACCGCTTGTGCATTACGAGTCTAGTTGACACTGGCGAGTGCCTGCTGGTTGTCCAAACCTTCTCTGCACATGCACCAATAGAGATGTATGCCTACCGCTGGAATCAAGAATACTGCATAACAGTTGGATAAACATCGCCATTTGCGCTTAGACTGGGTATTATGCCTGCGGCTGCGGCACCGATACTGACATGTCTCTTGGCATGTGTTCAACCAAACGTATCTGTTTACATGTGGGTCCTGCAGGGCAACGCCGCATATGCAGTAAACACCATGCTGATAGGGACAAGTGCTCGCTCTAGCCAATCTTGTTTTACAAGGTGTGCCGTTCGCGGGGGTTCTGCCTCGATGAACCTGGTGGGGAGAGGGATCTGGTTCAAAGTGACATGCATAGCTTGTGTGTTAGACCTATAAACCTAGGGGCTGTGACGAAATGACGACAACGGTTTCTAAGCTCGCGATGCAATGGATGGATTAGGCCTGTTTAATCACCAATGGGCTCTGTTTACGTGCCGTCCCACAAGGGTGGCATGCGGACCGTCTGGTCGATCCAAAGTCTGCTTGCATGCATCCGCGACCCCGACGTTTTGCACGTTTTCTGGCCTGGTTGACGGGCCTAGTGTGAGACTAGGTTATCAGAGGATTGGTAGGGTCTGAGATTAGGGAAGCAATGTGAGGTTGAACTCAAGTCGATGAACGGCTAAGGCGGGTCACGGAATGAGGGCATGGAGCTTGGAAACCGGCATCTCTCTTCCCCGAAGCAAACCCTTGCTCAAATCTCATCGACGACTCCCGATGATTCGGCATCCGCTGTTAAGACCCATGCAAAGTCCCACAACGTCACCGAGTAGCACCAGAAATCATCAAGTCCGCTTCTCCTCGCGTCCGAGTCCGGCGCCTGCCAAGAACCCTGGACTTAAAGCCATCGACCATGAAGGGACGTGATGGATCATATTCACACACCATAAATGATTGGCGACCAGCTTCAAATTGAGAGTGAGCAAGGGAGACTAGCAAACAGATTCCGAATGCCGGGTTGAATCCGGAACACGCTTCCGTGGCCGTTTTGGTTCGGCATCCTCCAGTCCAATGATGGACGTGCCCTGAGGGCCTGGAATGAAACGGCCAAACAAGCACCGCCAACCCGTCTTCGCTATCAAGATTGAGTTACACAGTCCGGCACCAGCCAACTGGTTCTTGGGTACGACAACTCTTGTCTTGTCTCTTCAAGTCTCAAAGAGAGCCAGGGTTTCAGCCACAGCTGAACTTGTGCACCATTAAGCAGGATTGGCCCACTTTGGCTTTTACAGCTGCTTGGCAGGCTTGGTTTGCCTGTCGTAGTGACGACGATCTTCCAAGACATGCATTCTAGTCGGTCGTGGAATGCCTACTGACCGCTTCGAGGATTGATACTACAGACTACTGTACTGTATGTATCAATCACACACACGCGAACCTCATATTTCCTGTCCAATCCTAAGTTACCAGAATGAAGTCCTCCAACTCCAAGTCGAATTCCGCGCCTATCATTGCATACACTTCCAAGGAACCTTGCATATCTTACAGGACAATAGCGTGTCTTGACAAGACGCTTTCATCATTTCCGAAAAAAAGAATCATCCTCTCCTAATGGCCGAACAGACGATCAAAGACGGCTTGCGGTACAAGTCTTGGCGGTTTATTCCAATTGGAATCATGTCTTTTGCCAAGACTCATCCCCAGGGTTACAAGGTGAGATGAGACAGCCAGTCAAGTATCTCGATGCCGTTGAGCGTCCAGCCCAAATAGGCAATTATAACCTCCTCACCGTCGCGGTGTGAGTGAGCAACTGCGTGTGTATGTATGTATGTACGCCTCATCCGGCAGGGCTTACTGGATGGAGGACAAGATGAAAGCCAAATTAGTGTATGAAACAAGATGAGGAGGACAAATGGAGAGCCCGTTTGCCCTTCGGCCCAGCCCTGCCGTGCACGCGTGTCTTGTCCACATGGCTTGCCGCTGGAGAAGCAGCAACCGTCGAACTCTGTTCATCTACTAGCTTGAAAGCTGCCAGTTTCTATGACAGATGGAGTGTCCGTACGGAGGATTTTTTTGGCACAAGAGTATCGAGTACTTGAGATACTTGTCGAGGACCCCCTTTTTTTTGCCTTTGGAGCGACTCCATTCACCGCGTGGCTTGCCAGCCTCGCCACGTGCCTGTGTGGGAGATGGGATGGGATGGGCGTGCATCAAAGATTTCAGATGCTGCATGAACGAACTCTATTATCTTCCACAAGTTAGTTCTCGAAGACGCTCCCGAGCCACATACGGGTCGCTCCAGCCACAACAGATGCCTCATGATGTGAGTTTCATTTCAGCTCTGGAGTTTTTACGTATGAGATATCGATTGAGAATTGGATACTTCCACGGCCACTTCTGTTGCAGCGTGTCTGTGCCACGCAGGGAGCTTTTCTCTGCTGGTATGTCCAGTCGCTTCAGCCACGGCCTAACGTATCTCAGTTGATGCTGTGGGAAGACAGAGGTGAAGCTGGCTGATCCATTTGCGTTTGAACCCTCACCTACTGGGCAAGCCGCGCATGAATTCACCGTATCCTTGGCTCGAAGCCCAACTGAAGATCACTGTCTCAATGAGTCGTCAGCTCATACTCCTTCGGCGCATCTTCTTCACATGCTTGACCCTCTTTCTGACTGTATACATATTAATATAGTGTCGCTCAATCGACCCACCGCGCATCAATTACAGCAGCCGCGCATGAGTTACATGTCGAGACGTTATTTGCTGATGGTTTGATTGAAAGATTCTGTGACCCCAGCTAGCGTCATGATCTCCCGGATCCCTGTTAAGAGAATCCCTGCAAGCCACGCCTTCTGAGCATGAATGGGGTTCCAGGTGAGAGGAGAGAGGCCAGGGGTCGTGACAAGCAGTGACAAAGAGGCCTGTAATTTACGTCCAGGATTATTCCAACGGCTCAAAGCGGATCGCCATTAATCATTTCTACGGTTCATGAGTCCAATGACTTTGCTATGATGCGCTGGCAGACAGACAGCAGAGCCGTCCTTCTGCGTACAGTAGCGTGCGGTACAGCAATTGGGTGACGACCGAGCTACAGCATCGGTAGCCGTTTTTCTTGTCTCATGTCTTGCCAGTTCCTGGGGAAGGATGTCATCGTTGCAGATGGGAGAAACCCACCCACAGACAATGCAACTCTATAATTGATCGGGGAACGACGCTCCCCTGACCGCGGCAAATTCAATCTTCCCCTCTCAACTCACCCTTGGCGAACAGCCCGAGGCTGTAATTACGGTCATTATTATTCTCGACGAATTGTGGCATCTCTCAACTCAGCCCCAAGGGACTTCCGCCCAGCAATATTCCACTTTGAGCCATGTGTGTCTGTGTGGTCGCATGGATAACATGACATAAACGGCAACGGGACGGAAATCGACGCCGACGAGGACACCCTTACAGCAAAAAGAGAGAGCCAGCTGGCTTACGCCTTCGTTCGGCACAACTTCCTTGCACCTTCTTTTGACGTAGCCTGTATCACTGCTCCTGCATGACCCCCTTGGCTGCTGAGTCTTCGATCACAGCTTTTCCATGACATAGAAGCTGCAGCATCCTTCTAGCGCAAACTCTACGACCCTACAGTACAGTACAGTACAATGCCCCTTGATTCTGCAACTCTAGCCTGCTCAATCGCATTTGAGCCTCTCACAGGCCGTTGTCTGTCTGGAACTCCTCCGTCCACCGCTTCTCGGCGCAGTACAGCACAGAGAAGTTGCAATCACGAAACAACGGCCGTGCAGTAGCAGTTGTATGGTACTGTACCCCTTGGGCCCGAATTTGCATCCACACAACACGTGCCGATGCCATCCTCGCCTGCAGATTCGCTTTGCATTGGCTTCGATCCTCCTTCTCAGCAACCTTCCAGGCCCCTTCCAGCTTTTCTAGCCCTTGGCCTGATTCGCCCCCTCTCACCGTGCTAGATGTTGCGGTGTGCAGCATACTTTGGGTGCCTTTGGGTGCCTTCACCGCAAACCGCGTGTCGGATGCAGGTCCTTCTGGTAGACGTTTTTGCGGCCGTTACTGTAAGTGTACGGAATCTGGATTGCAAGGGCAGATTGACACAAATTACCCGGACTTTGTGGAAGCCACCTACGCACAGGAGACATCAGTGTCCCAGTCGACCCTCAGGGTTGCACCGCGGTGCATCGCTTTGTCGGGATTTTTCTTCCATCCAGTACCTTCTTGGGCTGCAGCATCTGAGTATTCGGCTTGCGAAGTGTATACTCTGTACAGGAAAGGCGCGAACCTACAGTACAGCGCAGAAGCGTCAACTGTACGTAGACCGATAGTGGCCGATCGTGTCAGTCACGGTTTCGCTCCAATATCAGTACAGGCGTCACCTTCAAGTCAAGTGAGATGCAGAGACATACATTCCAACATCCATCTGAAGGACATTTGCTCATTGCCGTTCTTCGGCTGATGGCGTGATGAGCGTCTGTCTCGCTCTCTCCGACATCTTATCCCGCTGGCGGTACGAACCGTATTTGACGAATTGAGGCTCGAGCCGCAAATGCTCGTTTCCTGGTTGTGTGTGTATGTGAATGTCCGAGCCGTCTCTTGGCCAAAGAAGCAAAACGTCCGCACACACACACACACACCTCCAGCAAAACGTTGGAAACTGTTTTACGCCTTTTCTAACGGAATCATGACGGAACCCGCTCGGAAGTCCCTAAGCGCAGCCCAGCAATGTTCCGACCTGGGGGCATTACATTACATTACGTAGGGGGAGCTGAGACTTTGTCTGTGTGTCGCTCCGATAGTTGGAAGATACCGTTTTGGGTATCCTAGACCGCGACGCCACTCGGCTTTTGCACTGAAGGGCGGCACGGCACATGACATAGAACAGTCGACCTCGTTATAGTTTGTGCCTCCTCGGATAAGGCCCTAAGGATCGATATTTTAGAATTACCATTTGACCGTATGAGATTGTCCCGAGCTGTCATTGCAGGAGGAACATGGGATTGCCACGTGCTTTTGCGTGGCTTCGCCACGATCCACGAGATCCTTTGCGTCCGTACATTATCGGCCTGGGCTTGGATTGGGTAGGATTGCCTAAAACCCGTCATGGATTGGATGGAGGGGGGCAAGAGGGTATCAGAGGGTATCGATTGTCACGGTACATTCAATTGTTGCGGTTCAAAGTCTCTTTAGACGCGGCAAGATCTCCGACATGGGGAATGGAGCAGTGACATGTTGCAATGCAACTGCTCCAGACCAAAAGCATGCGGCATGCGCTGTGGTATTGCACAGTCGTAGTGGTTGTGGACAGTTGACGTCTGTCGGCCAGGTAAGTTACGCGGTAGCATCAGGTTTATCTACTCCAAACTCCAACGTAAGATACCGTACCGTACACGCTACGGCACGCCTGTCGAGTTGGACGTTTCTGCCCCTTCTGACATGGGGGGACAATCAACTAAACCACGAACAGTATAAGCGCTGGGCCGATATCTCCATCCTCTTTCTCCTCTCTTTCTCTCTCTCTCTCTCTCTCTCTCTCAAGTCGATGAAATTCCCCAAGTGGAACCCTCCTCTCACCCCCCCGTTTTCCAAAGGCGGCATGCTTCCCATCTCTCACACTCCCCCTCCCTCTTCCCCTCTAGCCATGTGCGTGACGGGAGCAAGGCGGTGGAGATGCGTGCTTCTGCCGTTTAAACCTTGTAGCTCTCACACGTATGCAGATGATTATTATCTCGATGAAGTAAAGAACAGAAGAAATGAAAAAGAAAAAAGAAGAAAAAAAAACCATGTCAAGGGCCAATTCAGTACATACAACGTCGCGCCAAACCCCCCTCCCCCCCTCCCCTGTTGATATACCGTAATCACGGAATCCCTAACTGTCGAAATTGGACAAGGGTCCAGACAGGGTTTTGGAATGTCATCGCCAATGGTCAAGTGCGTATGGGGTAAAATGAACCCGAGAGGATTTGCATCTTTGGGCCGCCAACTAGTGCTAATAGTTACAAGACCATCACGATCAGAGAGAGACTAAAAAGCGTAATAATCCATATATGTGTATCTTGATTCGTTAAGCAATAAACATGGGTGATGCATTCCGCCCGGTATGTTTCCAGTATGTATGCATGCATGTGTCAACACCTCTAAGTGTAAAACAGAAAACCCCGTATCGCCAAATTTCCCAAGAGTGTCCCAATGCATTTGTGTTCCTGATTGCACGCCTCCGTCCTCATGTGGTTCGAGTAAAAAAACAGGTAGCAAAAACTCCAAAAGGTTACAGTACAGTATATGGCCGTTAGAGATGTGTAGTGTGGGGGGTCACCTTGCTCCTCCTCTAAGTTTCGTGTCATGCCTTGATTTTAGCGAAAAGAGAGAAAACAGGATGCTGCTGCAGTCCCCTGGTGAAGAAGATCAAGGTGGAGAGTATGTTATGTGGGATGATCGACGGGGATGAAGCAAGATAGAGACTTGCCGCGGCGGAGAGTACCAGCCGCAATGTTTTTTTTATGGATCAACAATGTGGTGCCGTGTTCACCCACAGAGTCATGCCTCAGCATATGATCCGTCATTATGAAAGAAGATACAATTCAGAGATCGGATCATGTGAAGCGAAGGTGAAGTACTGTAGAGGGGTAGAGTGAAGTAAGGTAGAATAAAGGTGAGGCAGGCAAAGGACCCATCAGACAGACTTTACTCCAGAGCCACTAAGCTGCATAGTTCGGGGTACCGTTGGGCAAAACTCTCGTTCAGACACCAATTGGACCCGTTCATAGCATGGGCCATGAGAGCATCCGTGAGCCCAACATGGCCCGTCTGCGGATCGGTGACCAGGCCATCTAGCGGCTGATACGGCCAGTTGACAAGGCGCAGCGCGTCAAAGTAGACCCTTTGAAACTCGTCCGTAGCGTATAGATCCTGTCGCTCTATCGTAGCCTCGCGCAGGCTGCCCCAGAGGAGAAGGTCGAGCCATTGGGGGTGGGGAGTTGTCAGCTGGCGCTCGCGTGGCACGTAGTCGTCGCAGAGGCGCGCGCGTCTGTCTGGTGTAGGCTGGGCGAGCCAGCATATCATGGTCTGGAGAGGCGCAAAGATGGCGATGCGCTCAGTGAGCCGTGTCATGCCTGCTGTGTCGATGAGGCTGCGGATGAGATCGGTGATGGGGTGAGGTGAGCAGGTAATCTGTCCGTGGCTGTCATGGCCGCGAAACACGGATCGCACATCTATCTGAGGCGGACCCAGTGTGTGGGCCAGCGGCTCAGCAGTTGTCATGCGGCGACAGTCCTGGAGGAAGCCGACGAGGAGCTCATCGAAGCGACAGGCCGGCGGGGTGGTCAGGACGGGCACCGGCCAGGACGAGCCTGGCTGTGGTTGGGCCTTCAATGGACCGAAGACTGCGCCTGAGGGTAGTAGACGGGATACATGTTCCAGGCGGGCTGCTGGTGTTGCGCCATGTAAGTATGGGGGGATACGTGCTGCAGCGAAGGGTTGCTCAGGCGGAATCCGGCGTCTAGACACTGAGTGTGATTAGCCTCCTGTCCCAAGAGCACGTCGGGCAGTAGTTGTTCCTGGGGAACCGTACCGTGAGAGTCGACATCCTCATACTCCATCTTGATGACGTCCTTGTGGCTGTGGCTGTGGCCGTGACCAATGGCGCTGACGCTCGTAGAGCTCGTGTTGTTAGACGGCAGAAGCGAAGTAGGCACGCTCGTGGGGATGTAGCCGGCGCTGTAGTCGTCGGCAGACGAGGAAGGACTGGAGACGTTGGAAGGCACGGCACCAGGAACTGTGCTGGCCCATGACTCGCAATTGTTAGGGACGGGGACATATTGCTGTCCATAGTCGGGGAGGGGGCTGTAGTCGCCAGAGGGGAAGGGAGAGCCACGAGGACTAGGGATGGGACCGCTGCCGGTGCTGAGGTTATCGTCGTATACTGAAGGGGGAGTAGTCAGTATACAGCTAGATGGTGGTGAGGAGGCTGATGCTGAGACCAAGAGAGTCGTACCAGGTGTAGAGTAAGGCGAGGAGGTCATTGAGACGCCCATGTTCTCCTTGAGTCGCATCAACTCCTCCTCGAGCGCCTGATTCCGACGCAGAAGCTCCTGGACGGTCTGATCACGGCTCTGCTTGCTCTTGAGTTCCTCCAGCTCGCGCTCCAGACGGTCAATGTGCTCCTTGGTTCGCGCCCGGATAGCCCGTTGAGCCTCTCGATCGTTGGCTCTCTTGCGCGCGAGTTGTGAGGGTGTGAGGGTGGAGACGCTTCGGGTGCCTGTTGTTGTTAGGAGTCAGTGCTGATCTCGATTGCTGCTGCAGGCTGGTTTTGCTCTCGTCCCGCGCAGTTGGTAGCGAAGCAACGTACCCTTTCGCTTGGAGCCCTTGGCGGGCTCTGCTGAAGATGAGCGGACCATGTTGTCGGTGTTGTTAATGCGAGAGTATAAATCGGAGGAGTAAGGCATGGACGATAACGGTGACGATGAGAGCGATGCGATCATGTCAAGTCCACGAGCCTGCTTGTGGATGTGTGGTGTGGAAGTGGGTATATATATAGAGAGGCCAAGACTTGTACAAGTGTAAGTCAAGGAGTGAGATTAGGAGCTCTCAAGGTAAAGAGGTGGGAGGGTCCTGGACTGGAATATTTAGATTGGATGAGATGAGATGAGATGATAGTAGCTGTTGATGTCTGTGGAGTCCTTGTCGTCTTTAAGTCCAAGTCGTGCAAGTAAGTGTTCGCATGGAGATCGACCCAGCTACTAGAGTTGATCGACGGGACCGGGGGTTGTTGTTTATAACCATTTCCCTCTAGCGCATCTGGCGTGGAGAACCCATATTTTTTTCCTTCGCCTTGGTAGTGTACGTACGTATGTGTAGAGTGAGGGAGGGTGGGTGTCTCGGTGGCTCAAACAGAGTACGTACTGGCATGACAGACCCTTTATGCTTGGCTAGATAGACGCCCATAGTGTCCATGTCTACAGACAACCATCCTCTCTGTCTATGCTAGTGTTAGTGTTAGTGTTGGTCCGGCTCATGGCCCCAAGGGCCCCTCGGGGCAAGGCTACCGTACAGCACTGCAGCTAGGACCAGAAGGTCCAGTGAGCGTGGGTCCTCCTGGCGTCTTGGTCGAAGCGCGGTCCGGTGCGCCACGCTGCTCGTTAGATCGGCAGAGTACTTGGAGCTTGTACTGAGGACATGAGGCGTGTACTCGACTTGTCCTGTCCTTCGGAGCCTCCTGTCTGTTCAGTCCGGGGTGGCTTGTCACTTGTTTCTTGATGTTTCTGGCTTGTTGTTGTCTTTTCGGCCAACCCAATCCAACGTCCAGAGGCCGATAGATGGGGCTTGGATGAGGAAAGGCAAGACAGCATATGGGAAGCAGAATAGCAGAGCAGACGCAATTGCTGAACCCCTGCCTCTGACTGCCCAGTTTTCCAACAGGAAGCAAGACGTTGGACATCCAGTATGGCCTAGGTCCGGCCTGGCCTGGCCTTGCTCTGATACAAGGCAATGCCTTCCCCCCTCATTCTTTCGCATACTAGGGCGTATTATAGTAATCCAGCGGGCCTCTTTTCCTCGTGGTAAAGATAGATTGACGCTCCACTGCAAGCTCTACTGCAAGCTCTCGGACCCTTTTTCTTGCGCTGAGCTGAGCTCAAGGCCGTTACTGCTCACCTTTCTTGTCTGCAACAGGAAGCGACCCCGTCTGTTGGACCGCGGATATGCTGTACTTGGGAAGCATTGTGGACTCTCGCTGTCGAGGCAAGTATCGCAATATGGCCCTCGCTCAAAGTACTGTCGACAGCACGTTGCCAATTACGGTCACCGTCTGTTGGACGGTTGACGTATGTACCCTTCGCACTCTGGCCCCCGATGCTATCAAAATACTGTATGTCCTTGGCTGCACCTCGCCATCAGAGGTTCGCCGCAGCATCGATTCTAACAACTCCGATAGGCACAGCAAATGTTCCATTTACCGCAGACGAACCAAACGGCGATTGAATCCAATCATCTGTCTTGCTGTGCTTTAAAATGTCACTGGGCAGCTAGCGGTGGGCCTATTGCCGCAGACGGCCGCTCTTTTGGCATGCTAATGTGTTCTGCGACTGAATGTCGTTGCTTTGCTCCGTCGTCTATCTGTCTCTGTGTCTCTGGTGGCTCCCCCAAAAACACAAGGGTATACATGTTGTCTCAGATCACATAGGCCCGGGGTGCCCTTATGATGGGCCCTGAACTGGGACTCGAACCTGAACATACAGCAAGGTACAGTAGCTCGTAGTGCAGCGTACAGTAGCGTGGCTTCCAGGGAAGCTCCCTAGAGGCGTGGAAAACGGACAAGTCCCAGGGCTGGGCGATGACACTGCAGCATTGAATCGACAGCCCATCCCTACCACGTCCCCCTCACTGCCTGACTGCTCACTGTTGTGCAGTACATACTGCTCGATAGCCCCCTGCGAGAATAGACTTTTGTCGTTCCAGACCCTAGCCGATATCCGGCGTAGTCGGTGTCGGGGTCAGGGTGTGAAGGGGGCTAGTGACGGCTCCCATGTTAACGCGCTTTGCGGTTCTCGGAGCACTTAGGCACTCAAGATGGGAGGATCCATTTATCCAAGGACCTGCAGTGTAGCGGTGGAGCACGTGGAACCAGGGGGGATCAGTCCTGGAAGCCAAAGCAAACCACTCTTGAGCATGAAATGAGGAGCCCATGAGGCGCTCATAGTTAGTATCAGAACATGACAAAACGTGGGAGCGTTGCCATCAAGTGGAACGGTACCAGCCAAGCCTATGGCGAGTCGTCTCTTCTGATGCTACTGTACGGAATACTCGACGGCGTCGATCCAAACCGCCCCCATATGGCATCATCACTGCCGCTTTCTGATCTGTGAGCCTGTCCTTTCTACAGTTGGAGTAGTTGGCTATCTTGCGGTCAAGTCAAGGGCCAATCCCCAGATCGGATACCAGCGCACATGGCAATGGAACCATCTCCATCATGGCACGGCAACCCTTTCTACTGTATGTCTGATTTGTTGTGTGCGCTTCGGATTCCCCGCCGCAGGAACATTCAAAAGCCCACTCCTTGCAGATCCTCCGTGTACAGTACAACAGTACCTCACAGCAGCATAAGCAACCTAGTCATTCACTGCTCTGTTCTGCTCTGCTCTGCTTTCTCGGAGCCTCCCTCGACGGAAACCATGCCTCGATTGAGTAAATGCCATCAGCATGCAAAAGCCATAATTCGGAGATGCAAAGACGTAGTCTTAGCGTGGCGATTAGAAATAACCCTGGGAGAAAAAGCAAGACACGCTGCAGCAGCGGAACGGAGTACCGGGCTGAAAAACCAAGCCTGTGCGGCGCAGCTGGCCTCCCCGGAGGAAATAGCACAGCGGTTTTAAGCATGTCCCCAAAGGCCGTGGTGAGCCGCTGCTGACAGGTGTTTTGTGCACTTTGAGTTTCGCCCTGCAGGTGAGCTCCCTCTTTCAGAAGGAAAAAAGAATCTTCTCTGCCAGGTTCCCCGAAATACGGAGACCCTTGACGGCAAACCTCGCCCATGGCGTCATCTCCGCGAGGCGTGTCAGCTCATGAGAGATTGTGTGTGTCGGAAAGCGTTCGGTATTGCAACACTACTTCTGTTGTATACTATTTTTGATGATGGCGACCGATGTCTTTCGGCACTTGAAAGCTGAGCTGATTTTTTTTTTTTGACGCGAGTAAACTCAGCTGAGCTTATCAGCAACCCATTCTTCTGTAAATGTATACTGTACTGTATGTCTGTCGCTCCAACGTTGCGTTGCATCAATGACGTTCGGTTGAAGGGTTCCTTGCCCCAATCCATAGCCTTCCAGCAGGGCCTCCCCGTCTAGAGCAGGTCATCTCCCGCCAACCTCAAGCGTGACAAAGATCTTTCTCAGCAGTCACAATGAATAGAGTTATTCGATCCCGAGACTTGCGCATCGCGCCAAGCAGAGCCTCTCTATTAACCAACAGCACCGATTGCCAAAACCAACCGCGTCCCGGGAACGTGGTACTGCCGTTGACCAAGTTTGATTCGCAGGCAAGGGTGAAGAGAACCCGTGGGGACAAGGAAAAAGCAAACATTTTCCAGCCATGAACTATGTTTTCTTTACCCCAGGAAATAGACAAGAAACAACCAACCCGAAGGCTCGATCATGGCTTGCTTGCGTGCTGAGTGATTCATCCTTTGCCCACCACAATTCCGTTGCTGTGCTCAATGATGGACCCCTTGCTGACGCTGATTAAACCCATGCGTCGTGGAGCTTTGGAAGGGATGTGATATGATTTGACTTGGTCATTTTTGTTTTAGCCAGTGGGTAAGGCAACGAGCCTTGTCGAACCCTGTCAGGGGGCCCTTTCCTTGTCCTTCATTACGGATAAAAGCACCAGTAGCTCAATAAAGCTTCATGTCGCCTTGCAGTAATAAATGTTAGGCCCAAGATTCCCGTGATGATCTGCAATAACCCCCATGACCTACCCCGTGCACCGACTAGGCTCGAGAATCGGTGTTGAAATCAAAAGCCGATGTTTATTAGGTCTCCGGCTCGCATGTCTATCAACCAGTGAGATTCTCCAAGGAACCGGCTCCGAGTCTTGAGTAATACAGCCTAGACCAGCCTCATCGTCGAGCTTACATCGAGCTAATTCTCAAGTCTCGTGGCCAAGACGGCCATCGCGGCCTCGTAAGGCCTGGTCTTCAGCCCGTCGGTTTGTATAGATCTTGGCAAAGGCTGAGTGCTCGACAACTAGACCCATTTCTCTCGGGCCTGAACGTTCTGACCTTGGGGTCACTGTGGAATGCGTTGAGAGTTTGTGCCCTGGGAGCCCCGTCTTGGCCGACTGCCGTGCTCCGTTAAGCAATACAGCACTTGGTTTGAATCCAGCCAGTCCTCCGAGATCACTGGCGCCAGGTCTTTCCGGTTCCGCTTCGGCCAGGGCGCCCCGAAGTGAGGGATGAGTTTCCCGGCCAGTGGCTTCCGTTCTTGTTGGTTAGGGTGCTTCACAATGCGCCTCTCGCGTCGACGGATCCTCTAGCAAGCGCCCGTTGATTGTCGCCGCAAATCCTACTGATTTGTCTTAGACTTTGGACCTGTCACAGTTGAGATTACCGCGCGCCCGGGTTAAGGGTATCTCGGGCGCCACAGATAATCACAGATATCCGCTCCACTTGCCCGAATCAATATCAAAAGGTTTTTGGCTTAACAGAATGATTGTTCAAGATCAAGCCCTATCTTGGCTCAGCCTCCAGTACTCTGTACAGTCTAGGAAGCTCATGCACAAATCAATGACGGGGATAAGTGCTGACCCAGGTCACGTATAGCAGATCCACAGGATAACCCGGATGTCGGGTCCTGATCATCCTGGCGCCAAGGATCAAGCTCCCTCTCTATCTGTGATAGGTTCGGCACCATTGCGCCTCTCATCCGAGATGCATCTTGTTGGTTGTGGGTTTAATTGCGTGTGTCTGTATCTACGAGTTGCGCTCTCGTTCTATTTGGTGGCGCTGCCAATGCGATGGTGGTAGTATGTAGGTATCTGTAGTTGCATGGTGCTTGCTGCACGGAATGATAGTTCTCATGATATCTCGGGGTTCTCATCCTTGACCGCCTCCACCAACTCCTCCATCCCACCGACCGACGTTGGGCCACTCATTCCCTTCGGTGGCAGCGCCCATCGAGGCAGCGGGCTGACATAAGACCAGCTACCTCCAGCATCCTCATAGCGAAGACTGTGGAGCCATAGCGACAGCTCATGGCTGCCAGGGTCTGAGTACAGAGGTGTCTCGCATATGTCGCAGAGCTTGCCCGTAAGCTTCTCGGCCCTCTTCTCCTCGTACTTATCCACCATGGCATCGTAGTAAGCAACGGCTTCTGCCACTTCGTCCTTGCCCATCCGAGACAGCCGGCTGACGATGTCTTCGTCAGTATTTTGGATCGCTTCAGCGTCGTTTTGTCCGAGTTCAACACCCCAAACTCGTCTGTTGGCATAGATGGGATCATTTTGAATAGGATGGCCCAGATGTTGTAGATGAACACGGAGCTGATGAGTGCGACCCGTAACCGGGAGGCATCGAACAATTGAGTACCCTTTCTTGTTCACCCAAGGGCGATATTTCTCATCTTGAACTTGTTCAGGAGTCTTGGGGCGTTCATCTACTTGCCCATCTCCTTCGGCAGGATAGTAGGCCAACTTCTTAAATACAGTTCGCGCAGTCTTGCCGTTGGCACGTACTCGGTTGAGGCCAAGCTTGGGAGATATTTGCAAGATGGGTTGGTCGCAGACAACCTCGCCATCAGGAAACTCGCCCATCACTCTGGCGATGTATTCCTTCCTTACTGTGCGGTCCTTGATCTTGATGCCTAACGCCTCCGCTGCAATCGGGTTCTTTGCAATGAACATGATGCCACTTGTGAGGCGGTCCAGACGGTTACAGAGATACGGCAAAAAAGCTGGACCGCGGTCTGATTTCATAATCTCAACGACTGAGTTAAAGTTGTAACGGCCCGCAGGATGGACAGGGACACCGGCAGGCTTGTTAATAACAATCATGTCTTCGTCTTCATGAATGATCTGCACAGGATCTTCGGTAACCGGAGGTTCATGACGGTGTAGGGTATGAGAAATAAGATCACCATTGCGGAGAATATAATCAGGCCCAACACGACGGCCGTTGACGAAGATAGTTCCCCGTATCATAGACTGTCGATAATACTCTAGCGGACGGTCCCTAAACTCAGACTCGTAGATCTCAAGGAGGGGCCTGTTCCGCCATCTCTCCTTGCAGTGCGTGTTGTAAGTGAAATGATATGGAACTACTCGGCGCAATCCATCGCCTTCAAAGTGATAAGGCCGGGGCCATGGATCTCCCACCGGGGTAATGAGGGGCTCGTCCGGATCCGAGACTGCAGGCGGGTCCTGCTTCTTCTTCTGCTTGGGCCGTCTAGGGTTTTGTTGTTTGTTGTTGTTGGTGGCGGTTTGTGGTGGATCGGAGCTTGGTTGGCTCGGAGCAGGGCTTGGGGTGAGACTCTGGGTCAAACCCTGTTCACCCTGAATATCGAGATCATGGAAAGCATTCACAAAGATGTGCTCGTCCGAGAGCGAATCCTCAGGCTTCGGTGAGGACGAGACCATTGCGAAGGGGCGGCTTTCGCGAGGGGGTAGCGATGAGGCTCGGGGTAGGGACCTGGATCTGCAGAGTGCGGAGGAGTGCGGGCCGAGGCGAAGAGCAGCAGCCCTCATTCCTCAGCTGTAGTTGACAGGGAGATGTGGCGCTCTTCGCGGCGGGCAACAGTGTAGATAGACGGGAGGCACGACGAAAGGCGTTCTCAAACTGTGAAAGCATGCAAAGTAAAAAATAAGATGTTTTCTTTGTTGCGTGGGCCAGGAAATTGGCGAGACTCCCTACTCCCTTGACAAGCAATGTCTCAGCTATTGGGTATGAATTCTTGTGACAGTTAATATGTTAACCTTTCTGTGGGTTGGGTCAACGGCAGAAAAATGAGCGGTGACGTGCGGCAGGAATGCCCCTCGTCCCATTCGAGTATTAAAACCCAGGCGGTCTAGTCGTTAGATACCTACAGTCAAACCCCTGTTTTATTGTTAGCTCGTGACATTGGGGGCCGATCGGCAAGGATCACCAACTCACCAAAGAGGTTACAAGTCTGGTAGTTGTCAGTGGGCTACAGTGGCCTTCATTGGGCTTACAGGGGGGGCCCGGTCAGGTATTGAGCTAACAAAAATACAGGGGCTGAACTGTAGGTAGTGTGCCGGCAAATTATGCCCGATAAGGACCCTTGAAATGCTGAAAACCAAGGTAAAGCCGTCACTTGTCCGGGGTGGCAGATGGTTTCAAGATCCCCCACCCAAAGTCTAGAGTCCACTGACGACTGGGCTTGCAGCACTGGCCTGCAGATGGCTCTCGGATGCTCCAGGCGAGTGAGCGCCCGAGCCTAGCTGCTGCGCCCCTAGATCCAGGCAAACCGTCCACTAAAGCTCCCGACCAAGCCCCCCCCCGCTCTACCTAAAACCGCTGTGAATGAGCATCAATTCCCGGCCAAGCAAATATTCAGTTCAAGAATTAAACCTCGGCTTTTCCTTTTCGGGCTGGAATACCAGAACTTCGGAACTCATCAAACCTGAATAGGAATCTATCATTTCTTGCATCTCATCTCAGTTCATTTCGTCTCATCTTCACATACAATCTGCCCTTGCTCTCGATTTTCAAGCACCTTTGAGCGTCTCTGCATCGAAAGACCTAAAGAGTCGAGACCGCGAGCTTAACACATCACAACTCTTGTCTCCGTGGCATTTGCTCTTTATTGTTTTTTTCTTGGCATTACAAATAAACTTCACGCCTCAGCCTGACCCAAGACGGCGCTACCGGTTGTTATTCACAAAAAAAGACTTGTCGCACTGAATGTGACGACGTAAAAAGATATCATACTGCAAGCCACGGTCGAGAACGTTTACACAAAGAAGAGACATTCGATCCCCAGAAATCCAACCACGGAATGGGTAACAAGGCATCGCCTGCGGAGCTCAAGGCCCGCAAAAGAAACGACTATCGGTTTTTCCTCGATTACCGCACGCGATGGTGAGTTTGCGCCTCATTACCGCTTTCGATCTCGAAACTCTTTCTCTGCCCTTGTAATCCAGAGCGCGTCTTTCCCGCCAAGCAATGAGCGTCGCATCTCGTCACTTGACCTGAAAGTTGCAGACGGCGGAATGCTTATCCTGCCAGAGTGACATCGTGAGATAGTAGAGAGGAATGAAGGGTTATTGCTTCAATAGACTGACTCCCTTTCCACCGCAGGAACGACAATGACATGTATGACCACATGAACAATTCCGTTTACAACTTTTTGTAAGTGGCGATCAGTCTACTGCACGGTTTTGAAGCTTCAACACCCACTAACCTCCAATCTACTACTGTAGGTTCGACTCAATCATCAATGCCTTCCTCATCGAAAACTGCAATCTCCATCCTCCGACATCATCGCAGTTCGGTATGTGCGTACACACCCACACTGACTTCTTCTCATCTATCGCGTACCCTGCCGTCGCTGAGCTTGCCCTGCGTGTCAACAAGCTCGGCCGATCCAGCGTCACGTACGAAACGGCCCTCTTTGAAAAAGGCGTAGACGAGGTCAAGGCTGTGGGAGAGTTTGTGCAGGTCTACATTGACCGCAAGTCGGGCAGGCCACTCAAGGACGGCATGGCGCAAACGCTTAGACAAGAGTTACAGAAGCTTGTTGTTGAAGGAGAAGCGGACAATACAAAGCCCAAGCTATGAGTAGTTTTATCAAGTTGAGTACACTTGAGCTATTCTGGGGTAGCAAATACAAACATAGCCTAATCACTGATTTCACTTTTCTTGAGCTTCAATGCGATTTATTTATTCGCGGTGGCTTACATTGGCCACCCTGCATCCCTATCCCTAATGCTATGCCGTTTATTATACCTCCAACAGTCTTTCTCACAGCTGATGCTCATACTTCTTAGTCTCGCCTCCATTAAGTCCGCTCTCAAACATTAGCTCCAAAAACTCAAGATCCGCCAACGCCTCTTCCACACTCTGTCTCTCATTCGGCTTTCCTTCTACCAGAGCCTTTGCCCACGCTTCAACCTCCTCACCTACACCACTCGTCCTCTCAAACTCCTTGACGCTCTGCTCGCCATCCCACGGCGTCACAGTGACTTTGTCCTCATCAACAACCACTGAGCCCTTCTCGTATCCAAACTGGAACACCGATGTGGTGATCTTTGCACCGCATGACTGCTGATATGTACCGCTAACGCCGCTCTTGAGTCGAATCACGGCATTCACGGTATCAATGGGCGGCAGGTGAGGCTGCACCTGGCTTGTGAAAGCTGAAACGTCGGCTGCCGGCTCTGTGAGCAGCTGTCTCGCCGCCGCAGCGAAGTGCACTCCGCCATCAAGTAGGAAGCCGCCCTGAAACTCAGGCTTTGCGCGCCACGCAGTACCGTACCACTGAGAGTCGGTACTTATGTAAAAGAAGACACGCACGCTAAAGTGCTGCAGTTTCCCCAACTTGGCGGCCTCTGTAGAGGCATAGTAGAACGAGGGCTTGAAGCGAAAGTTCTCCGCGATGGAAAAGGTTGCTTTGCCTCCCAGGCCACGGTAGTAGTCGATCAGCTTCTTGCCGTCGGCAACAGTGGGCGCAAGGGGCTTCTCGGCGAGGACGTGCTTGCCGGCGGCGAGTGCAGCTTTGATGTACTCGGGCTGGCTCGGGATGGGCAGGGCGATGATAACGGCCTCGATGTCGTCGCGGGCCAGGAGGTCGTCGAAGGACTTGCCAGATCCCGAATCGGCCGAGAAGAGGTCCGGGCTTGAGCCGGAGCGGGTGTTGAGGGCGGCCGTCTCCTGGGCCGACTTGAGAGAGCGGGAGTAGATGGCCTTGAGGGTGAGGTTATCCGCCTTCATGATGGCAGGCTAGGAGGTCTCTGTTCAGCAGTCTGTACCTATACATAATCGGTCATGACTAGGGTTTCGCACCATGTGCGCCTGCTTGGCAAACAGGCCGCCGCCGATCAGTGCTATGCCGATGGGAGCCATTATTACGTTTGATAGAGATGTTATGAGGAGTTCCTAGTCACTTTGGGGGTAAACAAGCAGCTATCATATGTCGGCAGTTATGAGAGACGACTGAGGTAATGATGTCCTCAAGGCGGGGTTTCGGGGTTTCCCCTCCATCATGGAGCCCCCACTGTGAATTCCACTGTTGACGTATGCCTACATGCAACGTTGTTGATAAGGTTAAAAATATAATTTTGTGACGATGAATTCAATTGTTCAAGTTGATACTAGAGTTCTTCTTTCTTTCCGGTTTTGATTTACTCTAGTATAGGTAAAACTAGTTAGGATGAGCTCAGCATATAAACAGAGGTTGGTACTATACAGTAGTCATATGGAGTCTTAGGCGCTTGGAACACGGAAATAACTCAACCTTCACAAACTCATCATGATCCCAGCATATTCAAAATTCCTCACCGCCGACATCGAAACTGACGTCATGAATATTTCTTCCACGGACTGTTTTTTTGGTATACAGTCATCAGGTTCCACCTCCGAACCTTCTCCGCCATACCCAACGGACAAGCCGAGAACTAACATGCATAGAAGCATCAAAGAAAAAGCTATACGACTGCGTGAATTACGGGATTACCCAAAACAGCACAGGTGTGGCAGGGCGTGTGCAGCAGCTGCTGCTGCAGTGATTAGTTAGTGATTTCAACTGCCATGAAACGAAACAGCAAAGAAGCCCTGTTCAACTACCGGGATGGGTAACTTGTACCTTTTCGACTACCTAACAAGACCGCTGCGGAACACGGCACGACACAGGCCAACGGCGTGGTTAGGGAACAAGGAACGCCGTCTTGTCAGCTATGGCTGTTTCACTACCTATCTGATAAGCTGATGCGATATCAAGTGGCATCTGGCTTTTGTTGTGTTTTATGTCGGCTTGAGACTCACATCTTCAGCTTCATGTTACGCCTTGTACAGGTACTGTAAGCCTCACCGTGATGTACAATACCCTTGATCCCAAACCAAGGCCCTCCCATGACACCACTTCTAATGGAACTCAGCTTATAGTGTCTTGAGTGTACAGTCCAACCCCTGTTTTTTTGTTAGCTCGTGACATTGAAAGCCGATCGGCAAGGATCCCTAACTAACCAAAGAGGTTATGGTGACCCAGTAACTGCCGAGTCTGTCAGTGGGCTATAGTGGCCTTCAGTGAACTTACAGGGGGGCCCAGTCAGGTATTGAGCTAACAAAAATACAGGGGCTGAACTGTACACCTAACAATAGTAATCTCACGATACCGTTACATCCAACCTCCACTTGAATCCCCTGTAGATCCCTCAAGGACCCTCACAAAGTCAACTCCTGCATTTCCCATCGCGTCGGGCGTCTCTTGCTCTCACTGACGTCTGACAAATCTCTAATCTGTGCTTGGCCGCCTCTTCCGTTCCATCCAGAACTTATCGTGCCATGTGACTCTCATTCACACTATCAACTCAGCCTTGTATATCCCCTTTCTCCGGAGTATGTTTCAGGAACTTATGCGTTAGCGTCGTCAGATTCCTGTCTCTCCTAACGACTAAGATGCATTTCGCACTTCACCCCCAACTGGCACGTCGGCCAGTTCTATTACGTTCTCACGATCGCTGCTGAGCATAACTTGCCTTAGATCGTGCCTACCAGCCAATAGCCGAGAGGAGAAACTCAATTCAGCACTTCGCTCGGGGTGGCGTGCTTATGGAGCGAGACTTTCCGTCCTCTTTACTGTGGCGGTCGAGGGCGGGCGTACAATGAAGCCTTCTCATCTGCTGACAGTAACCGCTGACATCTGAAACAACTGACGTTGAATTCAATTGCCTCTTCCGACCCTGCTCGGGAATTGTTTGTCTGATAAACACAATGTCCGGCTAGGACGTGTATCGTGGCTGTGAACTACCCTGTACTCTGAACGTAAACGTTTATGCCCGCACGTTTTTCTATGCACTCTAGATTTAACCCGAGTTTCCTTAGACAGATACAAGATATACAGGTACTAAACCTAACTAATTTATGGGTTATGTTCAGTTCGAAAGACTCATTCGACTGGAACATAGACATATTAAAAGCCCCATCGTATACTTCTAGGCGTACCTACAAAGCTGTAACAACGTCCTTGAAACGCCTAATTATAAAAAACCCCAATGAATACAGTTACGATCAAGAGTTTCATTACTATTGACCTAGAAAAAGTTTGTAAAATATCTTGCAAGATAGCGATGTAACTTTATTTCGTCGTGATATCTCCAAGTAAACATATCCAATATCAAGACAGCGGCTCAGGTGCATCCTCAGCAATACCATGCCACTTGTTAAACACATTTTGAGGATCATACTTTTTCTTCAACTCCCTCAGACGCGGCAAGTTGACTCCCCACGCATCTTTCGGTGAGATGCTCTCCGCCTCTATGTTGATGTATACCCCGACAGGCCCTTTGCTCCAGTGACCACCCGAGACTGCCTGGTAACCGCTCGTCTCCCGAATCCGCTTGCAAATGCTTCGATTAAACAGACGAACTTCTCCATCATAGTTTGGATCACTCCATGCGAACGAGGTCATGGCATCGTAGTAGTCTCCTCGGTTGGCATAAGCCGTCGCCTCCTGTGCAACCTCACGAATCTTATCGGTCGGAAAGAACTCGATAGCAATAACAGACTTTCCCATTCCATCGTGTGATTCACAGAATTGCCAGAACTTCTCTGCCGTCTGCAACATCGGTTCAATGACCAGAGGCATCGTGATGTTGCCTGATCCCATCAGTCGCCGAATGCCGTGGTCCATGACGGAGTTCAAGAGAGTATTCGTTTTGGCCGTCGTCATCATCTCCGTGTTATCAACGATTGATTCTAACTCAAGAAGACCTGAGAAGTAGCGCTTGGCGTTCTGTTCCAGACCATGGAATAAAGGAATGGCAGACACAATACGAGTCGTTCCATCTGGCCCATAACCAATTCCCAACGCAAGACAATGTCCCTCTGAGTTTGGCCTTTCGTACAACTCGTTCGCAAAATGCAGTAGATCAGGCAGCTTGTTAGCCGAGTATGTCAGTGTCCCACTCCATACTTTGTCCTGTCGATGAGCTCTAGATACAAAGCGGGTGACTACCCCAAACTGTGCTCCGGCACCGCGGATAGCCCAGAAGAGATCTTGGTTCCTGTCTTCAGACGCTACGACTATCGTACCGTCCGCAAGAACAACTTCTGCTTCCAACAAGTTGTCAATAGTCAGGCCGTGGCGAGGTGTGAGAAAGCCATGTCCTCCCCCCAGGGTCAGTCCTCCAACCCCTGTGTGATTGACGACACCTCCAACTGTCGCTAGGCCATATTTTTCAAGGGCAGAGTCGACATCTTTCCATAGACAACCTCCTTCGAACTCGACGGTCATCGCCTTTGGATCAACTTTGACGGCCCGCATATTCCTCAGGTCAACGACCATGCCTTCGGATGAAGAGGCACCGCTAGAAGAATGGCCACCGCCGCATACTGTCATTGGTATCCTGTTTGACACAGCGAACTTGATCGCATAGGACACCTCCTGCGCGGTTAGCGGCATGACAACAGCTGCCTATGAAGCATTAGTTTTTTCTTTCTTTCAAGAAACCTGTTGAATTTGGCATACAGCTCTCTTCACACAAGCCGCGCTCCATCTCTCCAACTTCTCCTCGTAACCTTCATCTCCAGGAAGTAGAACAACACCATCTGGTATAACTTCCCCAAGTCGAGTAAGGTCGTACATGGTAACACGCAATGAAAGGCGGGACTAGTGTCGTGTAACTTGGGATGATATCTTTGTTGAGTAGCGAGAGTCAGAATGAAGGACAGCCGTTTACGCGAAGCCATCGAGGAAGAAGCGAGTATTTGACAATTTTCGTGGTCTCACAAGAACACTGTAGTGGAGCGCTTACACGCATTGCTGGTTGATCTGAGACATGTCGTCATCGTTAATCGCTAAATGGCGACGATCTTCAGCTTATGACAATTGAAGGCCATTCAAGGATCTCTTGTCCGCGGGTGGCTGATTGCAGGAACTCTCAAGTCTCGCCGTCGGTATTTGTAGCTCCAAACGAGAAGACATGTTCTCATGATTCGCCGTCGTCTGTGAGCTCAATACTTGGCAAGACGCCTTTCATCGCAAATCCGTACTTCTCCACCACCTTTTCTCCGCCCATAAGATCCTTTGTGCTACTATCAGCTCTTCCTCCTTCCAGCCATCTTTGTATCCTGAAGGCTGTTTTTGCTATCTGTATAAAGACATGCCAGTTCTCCATTCCGATGGACATCATTGTCGAGACTGTCAATGTTTTTATAAGACGACCCGGCCCTGTTTTGTGACAGTTGGATGCAAGTGCAATCATGACCCACGCAAAGATACCGAGTACTGATTTCCAAGTAGGAAAACCGGACTGCCATATGGAACTCCAGATTACCATAACATCCTGCTCAGAGCAAGCAGAACTGATTGGACAGCGGTTGAGAATTGCTTTGCAATAGATGAGAGCGACCTTCCGGATAACACGATACATCATATCTGGAAGCTCAATAGGTGGGGAAGACTTGTCAGTTCTAGAAGACCCTGGAGATTTGTCTGGACTCTCGACTGAGCTTGATCGAGACGAGTCGTACGGTTTTGGAGATCGTTGAGATGGGGTGTCTTCTGGAAGGTCCAGTACTCTGTCATAAAACCAGCTAGCAGTTGTCTTGACCCTCTGCACCTGTTCCAAGGTTGAAGGACTAGGCAGTGCCAGGACAGCAGAGAATAAACTCCTCACGTCGTCAAGTATTTGAGCGGTGCTTGGATGTAGCTGCAAAGAGTTTGAACATTCCCTAAAAGACTGCCAATTGCATATGAGTGGTGTGTTAAACGCGGTCCTGAAGGGTATAACTCGAGGGTCCCGGAATTCGAAGCCAGGATGACCAAACATGGAAGGACTGATCTCATGTGCTAGCGCCATAACGATATCATGACTATACCAGGTCAGTTCTTTGAACCAAGAGATATTCGGAGAAATCCTAAGCTGATACCCTTTGATGGGCACATGGCTTTTGAAAGGTTTGTGCATTGACGTACATGAGAATCATTTTGGCTAAATAGCCACGCATACCGAGTTGACCTAGTCCACCTCTGAGCTTGATCATCCCTCTTAGGCCCCCAATGTGAGCCTTGAGATCATGTGTGGCGCCCCAGTACCAAGAGTCAGCGATCATCTGCACAACCGCAAGGATTAAAGTGTCGGTCGTTTGGGCCTTTTCATCCCTAAGTTGAGAGTTGAGCATCCCGTACACTCGGTGTTTGTGTGCATATTGCAAGGCCTTTGGAAGATGACCAGTCTCAGACAGGAAACATGATGATGTGAATAAAACGATCTGCAGAAGTAGGGGATCCTGCACACAGCATGGAATCCATAGGCTCATGAACTCGTTTGTAGGTTCTGGATTACCGTCTACTGCGCATTTAAAGCGGGACAGCAGCTGAAGGTCTATCAGGATCACAAGTCAGTACGGAAACTGAGAGACAGGACTGTGTACTAACGAATGCGGACCAACTCCTTGTTTAGTTTTGTTGGTTTCATGGGAAGATAAGCTAGCTGCGCCATTGAACCCTCAACTGGTGGGGTAATAGGACGCTGACCTTCATAGGATGCCAAATATATCTGGGTGGCTCGATCGTCAAAGTAAATGCGTTTGGCACCTCTGATGCGATGCTTCGCAATGACCATGATAGTCTCTGCGATGGCTTCATCTTCAATTCCTTTCAAGATCATATCACTGGATGGTCTCCAGGGAATGATTGATGGCTGTAGGGATGAGGCTGTAGCGGGACTGTCCGCTGTCAAGGATGAACTAGATGATGCATCCTCGATATAGAGGATGGCCTCTTGGATAGCGCTAGGGTTTAGATGTGAATAAGGCCCTTCTCGCACGTCGACAATTAAAGTTGGATTAGGACGCGGAGCAATAGGAACAGTTCTGATCATATGTCAGTCGCGATTAAACAGAGAGCCCAAGAAAGGAGGATAGACAGAAAGGCCATTTCAGGAACAAAACAAGTACACTGACCTTGTGGAAGACTTAGCCTCATATATACACTCTGGCGAAGGAAACCGACGGTAGCAGTTTGTACACGGCTGACCCTGAGAGCACTGTGATGAAACAGTCAGCAAGCAGATTTTGAGCGCCAACAGTCCACTGCGAGATAATGGTGAAGAAGAGGTTTAAATGCTTAAACGTATAAATGCCAATCACAATATAGAAGACGGTATGTCAGTGCAATCCATAGTGGCGATGATGCACAGATGTTTAAGAGATACAATACGAGGCAAGGGACACAACTTACCTTTTGTTTGCGACGACGGCATTCAAGGCATGATGAAGTTTGTCGCGGGGAACGTTTTCGGCGTGCGGCTTGCGTCTGCGCGGCTTCGAGTACCGGCATCGTGGTACTCGGTAACAGTTCCACCAACGGGCACGTTTGTAACACCCAGTGTCAGACTGAAATAACCGGCTATAGCTGGGGAGTCGATAATAGTTGGCGTCCCTTGACGTAACTCAAGAGTGTGATTGGCTTGAGCAAACCCAATGCTCCCAAAACGTGCGCCGGCCAAAGACACTGAATGAAGTTGTTGGTTGACAGCGGGCCAGGGGTCAAGGATGGGTGTTGGTTCTGTCCAAAATGGCGGCTCGTGGGACGTGGTGTAATTTGCATTGACGCCTCGAGCTCGCGTAAGACCAGACAAAGACGTAGATGTTTCTAGTCAACGACTGAAGCGCGGAGTGATGAGATTCAGTAGAAGGCCATGTGGATCTGCGCTGGAATGGGTTGAAGGGATGAAATATATCTGAATGAAGCGCGAGCCCGAGCCCGAGCAACGTCGCTAGTCAAATAAACGCGGCAAAAGGCGGCTGTCCAGACCACAGAAGGGATGGCTTACCTAGTCTCTTGCGCAATTTGTAGCACTGCAACGCTATGCGTGTCTCTGGCGCGATCTTGGGTGGATGCAGGGAGGGAATGCTTCCTTCGACCAGCTGGGGCGTTGATGATGTGTTGTAAGATGCAACTTGATGTCTCCCTTTGCCTTGCGTGAACTCCGTACATCCCAGCTCAGAGACAGGTAGGTCAGTAGAAGAAGTTTGCGACATCAAACTTTTGATTCCTCAGAGGCGTTCGACAGTGGACCTGGCGCGCAAGTTGAACAAAGAAAGGTGACCCAAAGTGTGCCTCCCGGGGGCCGATCACTGTGGCTTGTAAGTGGAGGCTCTTGTTTCTCGTCTCACCTGGAGAAACTCCAAGCTAGACAAGCTGCACGAATGGCGAGAGGAACTTTGACAAAGCAAACAGAAGCATGAATAAGAGCTGCTTGAACAAAGTCTAGGCCAACTCTACAAAGCATTGGTGGTGCAGTCTGCAGTCGTAATGTACCAAGCAGTGATCGCACACTCGGCAATCTGTTAAACCCCGAGTCTCGACTCCAAAGACAGGCACTAGCGCCTTGTATCCGTCCTAGCTTGAAACCGTTTCCAGCAAACTCTCCAATAAGAATAGACGGACTCGTAGATGAATCGAAGGTTAAAAATTGAGGCTACCCTAATACGGACAAGCACCATCGCGATAGCCTACAGTATGGTGATGGGCAATCAACCATAGATCCTGCCCCTGTCTCGGCCACAGGAGTCTTGGCCCCGTGAGAATGCGAATTCGTGTGTCTTTGGTATATGAACGCATAAAAACCCGACTTCTTCACGGATTTTCTATTGGTAGCAAGACAAAGACAAGCAGGGGGTTTGCTTCAATGTAGGATCTAACGTTATGTACAGAGTATGATCCATCGAGGCCCAGACCTCTGTAAATTAACCCCAGTGGACCCTCCACTCTGGTCGGTTACTGCCGTCAGCTGCCCGGCTGCATCAAGATCTGCCTACCCGTGCTTTTAAGATCAGGCCTTCGCATCCTTAGCAGCTCAATGGTTTATGAAATGGTATGAGGAAGCCCCTGACTGAGTTCTTTGCAGTTACTGAAGCTGTACCTCAGATCTTTGTGGAGTGATTTACTAGACAGAATAAATATTCACGAAAGAAAATGACTTTCATTATACATATACGTACAGCCGGATTGACCAACAAATATATAGATTATAAGCCCCATTATCGTTCCATAAATATCATCCAATATACATTCAAAATGTTCGCGTCAAGTAAAACCAGGTGGTATCTAGTCGTGCAGAAGCAGAAGAGTCAAAAACCATCATATCACCAATTCTTCCTCCCGTAACGCCGGTCCTGTATTCAGTCTAGAGGTCATATGGATTCGAGCTCGTTTCACGACAAGTCAAATCCCATTATCGTCAATTTTCTGAGCTTAAAAGCATCGGATTGAAGGGGATCGTATCGCCAAGGAACCGGTAGGCTAGTGCTCTCATCTGCCTCTGTAGTCGGGCTTTCGAGCCATGTTTACCGGCGGAGGTTCGTCGTCGTCTAACGGATATGGAGGTGCGGCTGTAGGCACTCTTCGACCATTGTGATGCTGCTGGCTCTCCGGGAGAGGGGTCTTGGGAGGCAGCGGCGGCGGTTCGATCCGTGTTGGTGGCGGTGCTGCCTGGTTTGGAGGGGGCTTGGGATACTCGTCCGGACTCATGATAGCAATTAGATCCTGGCCCGACGCGCCATCGCGATACTGTGCTGGCGTTGGGGCCGAAACCGTCAAACGATCCTCTGGATGCAAAGTTGGGGCACTGACGCTTGGACCACGAGGTCCCATAGGAGGAGAGCCCGGAGGGTCGTGAGACGCAGAAGTTTCAGGGCGGATGCGTTCGTTGGAGCTCCGAGGGGAGCCGTTGTGGTTGCTGCGAATTTGCAAGCTATCTGACCCCGATTCGAACGAAGACCGGCTTGCAGGGCTGTGCGGTAGTGGTACAGAGGTTGGAATATCTCCAGCAAGCTCAAACGCCATTGGTGTCTCCCAAGTGCTCGACGTCGATTTAACAAGCTCTGGAATTCCTCCGGGAGCTCGTGCGTGGCGGATCTTGGCTCGGTGAATCTTGGCTAGCTTCGACGAGATGCCTTGTATCATTCTTTGTTCGGCATCCCTCGCCATATACCTTCGAGTACCCGTGCTGATCTCACCCAGTCGGTTCCATTCATTCATTCCAAACTCGCCAACCCCCACTTCAACGTTGAGACGATAGTAGGCGTCAATGCTGACATTTCGCTTTCCTAGATGCTCGCGCATCATGTACTCATGAATCTTCTCACAACCCTCGATTTTGGAGATCAACTTCCTACGCGCCTCGGCAAAATCGCCTAAGAAGCCTTCGTACCACATCTGCGAGTTTGAGTCGCTACTCTTGGGCCGCCTGCCAGTACCGACGCTAACAAACACACCTACTTCACGACCGGGCCACTCGTTGACCACAGCTTCGTCCAGGGCTTCGGGACTCGGGTTGAAAGTACCTACACCATCGTCGTGGAAAACTGACTGACCAATGGTGATGGGCTTGAAAGCCAGGCCGATCGCACAAGTAGCTCGACCAGCTTGCCATATCTTGCAGTCGAACTCGGGAGGAGGTTCTTTTCGAGAATCGTAGGATCGCAGAACAACGGCTGGTGAGCCTCGAGGTGAGCCCTTAAATACTGCAGTCACCGCGCTAAACAGACAAGGCAAAAAACAGGTATTAGTGTATGCTGTCTTAGCAAGGGCGATGTCATTATGAAGGATGGCTCACGTTTTTGTACGGTTTTCTCGATGATCATATAGGCGTGCGTTGGGATCGCCGAATCTTGAGTTGTACACGGGCCGATGCGCCATCTGCATCTGTGAGGTGGGACTGCGAGCGCTAAAGCTGACGGTACTTGCATTGCTCTGGTTTCGGCGAGGGGCACCAGCGCTCGAATAGAGAGCAGCGTTGAGAGGATTGGTGAGAGGAGATTCAACGCTGTCGTTACCTTCCCTCTCCTTGACTGTGTGTTCCTGGACAGCTGCCTTGATAGCCTCCTCAAGCTTGCTAGCCTTGAACAAAGTCGAGCGATATGGAATACCGGCGATGGTCTTGTCGGTTTGGAAAACCATGCGCGTCATCCGAACGTAGAGCTCCTTGCAAGTCTCAAGGTCAAGACGAAGCCGGCCTAACATGAGGGCGATGAGGCCTCCTGTACCAGTACCGACAATAAGATCAAAGTGGTCGCATGGCTTGGGAATTTCGTGTCTCTTGGGAGCGCGGCCCTCGATTTCGACAAAGGTTCGGTGCATAAGCTCTTGGATAATAATGAAGATGGAGTAACCTCGGACACCTCCTCCATCTGCGGAGCGTATTAGCAGCAAGGTCTAATAAAGGGAAAGTCATCTTTGCGGGCACCTACCGAGTGATAGAACTCGAAGAGGCGGGCCTTTGGTTGTATCCTTCCTCCTGACTCCGCCAGAGTCCATGGGTGTAGAGGACGTGGTTCCGATGCGGCTTGCGTTTCAATCGAGGCCAGAGGGGTAAGATATGAATGGTTCGGGCGGTAGAGCAAGTGGCAGTGTCGCGCCAAAGTTGTATGTAGATGTTGGTGGTTTTGGCTGCTCGTGAGTCTGGTCGCTAGTCAAAATCAGGTGGGCGGTTGTGTTCACAGGCAACAAAGCTGATAACGTCGCGTGCGCTAAGATAACTCGTCTTTGATGGATGTTTTGGAGAAATCGGGAGCTCAAGATTGTTTAGGCCTGGTTGTTTAAGGCAGATTATGTTCAGGTGGGCAGCCCAGGCAGTCATAGCCCGCACTACGTAAGGAACCTAGGTCGCCCCGCCTCACGGTTCCAGGATCTCGTTCATTTTTGGATCCCTGAAGCCCTGACGCAACAGTGAGCGGACCTTCGGAATTGAGCGCGGGACTTGGGTTCATCAGTGGATAAATCTTGGAAGCTTCTGCTGGGAAACGGCGAGATGGTGCCTTTCAACCCCTGTAACCCCCAGTGGGCGGGAACTTGCCCAGGCCTGGAAACTCACGCGCCACAGATCCTGACAGCGGCTTGAATTGCGGTTGGACCTCTGTCCTGGCTACTGCACGGTTAATGGACTCGTAGGACATGGGTGATGCAGTGCTGTAGATTGCAGACGGTGATCAGTGATTCCATCTCATGTTCTTCCGCGTATCGCGAGACGGATTGGGCTGAAACGAAACGTACAGCCCAATGCTCTGTGTCCCGTCCCATGTGGTTCGCAGAACACGAGACGACTAGAGAGTGGCTGTGTAGACTTGGCTATTCAACTCTTGGCATCAATCTTTTCCGCCCATTCACGGGCCCTCGCTTTGCTTGGCGTTTCCAAGAGCTGAAAGCTCAACTCGTCTTCTTGGATTGTGGTTTGCAGAGACGCATTATTCCACGCTTGAGATCTTCCAGACGATCCAACGGAAGGGGACAGCTCCGGCGGAAAGCCCATCCCCCATTGCTGGGATTTCGCACAAAACTGGATGGGATTTACTACCATGGAAATAGAATCACCGAAGGTAGCTAGGATTGGAAGCTCACCCGTGGCTCTTATTGGTCGCGCAAACCTCCATTAAGCGGGATGCTGTGGCTGTGTTTGCCACACTCCCGCAACCGAGCCTCGTCTCCGTCATTTCGTCAGGGCGTTGTTGTCTCCATTACAAAGAATCAGGGACGTAACGGGCATCGACGACTTATTAGGGACGTTGGGTTTCTGGATCCCGATTCTTAATTACCATGAGGGAGCCAAGTGATATTCAGGAGAGCCTTTCTGTCGTCTTACGTGGTTTACCTGGGTTTCCACGGAAGCCGGCGGAGTGTTGAGCGAAAAGTCCTCGGTACCTTATATGGCACAAAGGCTGCCTCTTTACATACGAAAGCCCGATTGCGTGCGCCGTCCGTTACTTCATGTCGGAAATAGCCTTACTGGAACACGAGGATTATGAATCCTGCCTCGTAATCAGGCTGAGTGCTTAGTTTTCCCTACTATCCAAAAAGAGCGTTGTCGTAAACAGCTTTGAAAGTGAGGAGTTCAACGTGGGCTGTGCATGCAGTAACATATGACAGTTAAACCCCGATCCCGTCCGTCTTTACTTACCAAGGATTCGTAACCCCCTAGGATTTATGACAAGTATTTAAACTTTGTACTGATCTGATCATGGTTTACAAAGTTGTGAGGATTGGCTGACTGCGGTATGCTTAGATTGTGTGTAATAAGCTTCCACTTACACTCACAATCAATTTCTGTACAGTACAGAGAACATCGACTTGAGCTGTCAGCATTGGATCCTTCAACTTCCAACATCGTCAATCATTGCAAGTCATATTCAAAAAGAATCAAAACACTTGCTATTGCCAAACGAAGCGAATGGTGGATTCCTTGTGTCGTTATTCTCCATAAGACAAGTTGGATGAAGAAGCCTCCTCCACCTTCAACTCGGGCAGTTGAGTTTTGTTGAATCCACAAGAATACACCTCAAACAGAGAGATTCGTCTTGATGCGTCAGCCCTGTCTACACCGAGGCTCTGCCATTTCTTGTGTGCTACTTTGCAGACGCAGCTCAGGATGCTAGGCTGCGGGTACGTGGTCTTTGTCACTTCTGTAGCCAACTTGGCCTCATCACAGAATGACCAATCCATCGCGTTTCAAGACATTCATCAACTGAATTTGAGCCCCCAGCCGCATGGTCTCATGCCAGAGATAATGCATCAAGCTCAAGGCCTACCACGACTGGCGGCACAAGTTGTGCTTCTGGAATCGGTGTTACCGTAGCGTGTGCCTAGGGCAAGGTTGCCGACCGGCCCTCATGCGCCGTCTCAAGCATTCATTCGTTGCCGACCCAGCCGTTTCGTGTTCTGGTCTCCTACTCGTCGTCCACTAACCAGCACCCTTTGCCGACTTGTCCACAGCCGTGTTGACAAGCCGTCGCCCGCCATCAACATGCTCGCTGGGGTTTGAGGAGGGGGTGCGCCATTGCTCCACTTTGAAAGCTCACTGCTGCACTGCTTTTGATTCGGATATTCTGAAGCAGCCTTGGAATATCGATCGAAAGATGCTAGAGGCCGATAGGGAGTGTTTCGGACAGAGCAATTGAGGGGCTTGCGCCGTTGAAACCTTGAGAGCTGATCAGCTTGAGCTAGAAAGCTGCAACCGCGAAGCAGATCTCAGGGTCTCGAGAAGTGGTCCACAAAGGGCAGACCCCAGACCAGTCTTAGACGTCTTGTATTCTTCGTAGTTAGCGCGTCCCTGTGAGTCTGCAGGTGTGATGGTAAGGTCTAGAGGGGAAGAGGATGGAGCAGAAGGTTGAGGCTGGGGATTGGCTGAGCTGCCGTAATCAGCCGGTTGTGTCAAGTCTTGTTTGTGTAAGAGCGAGCTGTGTGAGCTGCGCTGTCTGTGGGTGATTTGTGCAGCTTAAGGTAAGGTGTTGGAATAATGCTGATCTAGCCTCCTCTTTCTCTTCCTCCTCCTTCTCCATCAGCTGAGAACTTTTGTTGAAGTCTGCCGTCTTTGGTTCTAATCATCGAACCCCTCAGTTTAACCCCTACATACCAGGCTGTATCGAGGTAGTTTGAGCTACCCTCCCCCAGAAGCTGCCGAAACATATGAAACCGAGCAGGGAGAAATAAGCAGATATTGCGAATTGTCCCAGTGAGTACATGGCCAAAACATTGTGCAGTCTCTGTGCTTTTGTGCGAGGCCAACAGCCCAGCTCAGCCAGCTCACTCGCGAGGTGCAAAGACATAGACACAGGGAGAGCCTGAGAGGCTGACAAGCAGGCGGAGGCCGCCCCTCTTCTGCACTTGCATCTGCATCTATCTGCATCTATCTGCATATACACCTGAGGCTCCTGTGCCCACTCCGCTACACGCTACACGCTCCTCATCAGTTAGCTTGTCGCTTTTTTTTTTGCTCGTTTAAGTCCCCCCCACCTTGAGAGGATTCGAAGAACCTTGGCTGATAACCAATGAAAATCCCTCAACACCTGGACACGTCTTATCCTAAGCAGGCTACGACAGCCTCGCGCGAGTCTTGGACCCCCCAATTCCCAGCCTTATTCTCTCTCTTCTTCTTTCCTACCCTTGATCGACTTTTGCGACGTCGGAATTCTATTTCTTAGTGGTCTGGCTTTGGCTTTCCACCTTTCCTTTGCCATTGGCCTCTCTCTTCGTCTTTCCTTCTCTACCTGTCATCTGGGGGTTTCCACACATCGTCCGATTTCAATTATCCTCGTCGTATACTTCGTCTCGCCATCTCTATTCGCTTCTCTTCTCCGGCAATTCTCCCGATTATACGCTCACATCGAATCTCTACGAAAGAATAGATAGCAGATATACTTCTCTTGCTCGGACCTTGCCATCTCTGATCAATTTTGTGCTCGATTGCGCGTTGCCGAAACTGACCTCGGATTAATGACCTCCGCCAGCTTCGCTTGCTGACGACCGCATCTACATCCCTCAATTCGCAGCCTCGCGCCCTCTCTGTCGATGGAACCCTCGAGTAAGAAACGAAAGCTGGCCCCCAAGGTCAACGCTACGACTCCCAGCAAACCGCCGCCTGCGCAGTTTCCCCACGAATCGGTCAGCTCTTGATTTCTCCAGCTTTCCGCGTCCTCTTCTTGCTAACCCGGGCTCTGGATATAGCCTCAACAACATTATCCAGCTCAGGACGCCGTTCCTGCCCCTCTCTCCGAACGGCATGATTTTGAATCTTTTGCGCGACATCTTCAAGATGCCGCCATGCTGATCCAGAGACAGACCGAACGTCACCCATACACTGACGTTTCTGTTCTGTTATTAAGGTGGGAAGAAGATGAGTCTGTTGACGAGGACCTTGCTGCCCTTGAGCAGGTTTTCCAAAAGCAGTACAAATATCGAACTGAGCGATGGCACATTCCCACGGTGCCCAATCCCAGTATCAAGCTTGGGGTTCAGATGGCTTCTTTTCTCGAGCATGCAAGAGCCAATCATCTTCTCATTATCTACTATGCTGGCCACGGCTATGTAAGCCCTGATGGCCAGCTTTTTTGGGCTTGGTGAGTTGGATGTTTTCAGATGTGCTCTTTCTCCTGCCTCTGACAGCGTCCCCATAGCAATGCTCGAGAAGATGCCGCGAAACTAAAGTGGGATGGCGTCCGTTGCCTTTTCGAAGATGCTCAGTCCGATATCCTCCTGTTGCTCGATACATGCGCCATACCGGACCCTCCCATGGCCGGTAGCCACGGCGTGAAGCAAGCCATTGCAGCCTGCACGTCAGATCGTAGTCCAGACAGCGTAGAGCGATCATTTACGTCTAATCTGGTTGAGGCTCTCCAAAAATTCAGTAGTGGCCGACCCTTCACAACGCAAAGTCTCCACGAGGAATTGCTATCACTGAAGCAACAACAACTGGTCCAAACTCCTCGGAAAACCAACGGCAGCACCTCAAATACCCAGTCTTCACCGCAGCACCCTGTTTTCATACCCCTCACACCAAGAAAAGGCCAAAGTATTGCTCTTGCGCCAATGCCCTCAAGACCTCGTGAAGGTTCGCAGAATGGGCTCGACGCGGAAGGCCAGGGAAATCGCGAAGAACAACTTATTGATCCAGAGTCCGTTGTCGATCTTAGGTTTGAAGAGCATCGAGTGCTTGTTTGTACTACTTTTGTTGGTGATGCGAGCCCGGATATGTCCTTTTTCTCTCAATGGCTGCACAACACACCACCCCTTGGCGACAAAATCGCAGTGGAAGGCATGTTTCTTGGCCCCCCTACTATGCTTCTCATTTCTATGCCACACTCCATCTGGAATGTGGTACAGCACGATAAAGTGTGTTGCTTCTTAGGGTACATAAGCTCCCACAACATGATTCATCTTTACCACAAACTGGTAGGTTCTTCTGGCATCAAGCCATCTGCTAGAGAGGTCGAGGATGGCCGAATCCTTCTTGAGGCTAGGGACCATGCATTCGGCACACCCGCTCGCATCCGACGAGACGACGGCCATGATCATTCTTTTCACTCCCCAGCCGCGAGAGAAGCGCCCAACTCTGTCGAGCGAAAGGAGTACCCCCCACAAACTAGTCCGCCAGCCCCAGCATACGCCAACCCGACAGTGGGTCATGCCAAGCCCAAAGATGAGGTGGAGGACTCTGCGGAGATGCAAGAAGCCGCTGAGCAACTGAAGGCTTTGAGCCACGTTCGGCACCGGAGCGACGAGGCCCAAAACATCAACCGACCTCGCACGATTCTCCCTGATGGAATGCCTGAAATAAGACCCGAAGCAGAGGGTGAGGAGCACGGTAATGATGATCCCCTCGCAACATTACGCAATGCCAACGCAACGGCCAAGCCACCACGACGGTCTCTCCCAAAGCAGGACACACGCTGCAGTCACTGCAGTCATGCCCCGTTCAAGGATTCTTCCTCGCTGAGAAAACACATTGCTGCAGCTCACACTAGGCCCTTCCCATGCGCGTTCTCGTTTGCTGGCTGCACTAGCACATTTGGATCAAAGAACGAATGGAAGCGACACATCGCATCGCAGCATCTCTGCCTGCAGTATTATCGCTGTTCTTCCTGTCCCCAGAGCACTGCTGAGGGCAAAGGAAATGAGTTCAATCGTAAAGACTTGTTCACTCAACATTTGCGACGGATGCACGCACCCTTTCAGATCAAGAGGGCAATTGCTAAGGGCGATAGCAAACTACAATCTGAGTGGGATACTCATGTCAAGGATATGCAGTCGTCTTGTCTCGTTCAGCGTCGGTTACCACCACAACGTTCAGCATGCCCGAAGCAAGGCTGTCAGAGCATCTTCGAAGGCCCATCATCCTGGGACGAATGGACCGAACATGTTGGTCGGCACATGGAGAAAGGCGAAGGCGGTAGACTTGGAGTGGATGGTCTCCTAGCACAATGGGCACTGGACGAAGGCATCATTGAGCGCAGGGCAGATGGTGAATACCGTTTGTCAGCCAGCAACGGAATGGGTGGAAGTAACGGAGGCGGTAATGGAGGTATACCTCCTGTCTTTGAACAGAAAGAAGCAGCCCTGACATCGACATCAACACTGGAACCCTCACAGCCAGAAGAATCACTGATCGTGGATACAAAGCCTTCAGATGACAGGATGGAGGTTGATACTCCTGAGTGAAAGTGGCCGCTTGGCAACTGACCATAGGACCCGCGTTACGAAACACGTGCAATGCACAGCAACGATATGACGAAACGAAGTGAATGACCCGAGATTTCATATATTTTCCCTTTCTTACTGTAGTGACGGTCGCTACCTTGCTCAGTCACTCGCTTAGATGAGTTTCTCATGAACACGAAGCTGACGGATTGAGTTTTTACAAGGCACTCACTGCCTTGGGAAAGAAATTCCGACTGGAGTTATGAGAAATGTAAAAGGATACAAAAGTAAATGATCGAAACAAGAAGCAATTAAGAGTTGAACCTCGCAAAATTTGTTATGTCCACTGTGATGTGATGTTCATTGTTGACAGGAGTTGATCAAAGATCCACTGCTGTCGGTAAAATATTTTTGCGCCGCTCCGAGATATTGGTGAGGGTGTACCAAGGTCGAGGGGAAACGTCAGGCTAATCCAAATCAAGCATTCCAGCTCCATCCACCACCAGGCTAAGACACCAATACCATCCTCCAAACGCTCAAGACCCAGGTTCGCGGGTGGCCAAGACATGACCTTTCAAGCGCCTCCAAGTCCGAACCCCCACGATCCATCTCTCTCGTCGCCATCCTCGCCAGCTCCCGCTCCTTCTCCCACCGCTACGGCGCGTCACTACCAGCAACAGCAGCACCAGTACCAGCAACAACAGCAACACCAACAGCAACACCAACAGTATCAACAGCAGGTTCCCAATCAGTATTCGCCGCAGCCGCAACATCAGTTTGGGCATCTCCAGCAGCAACAAATCGCCATGATGAACGGCATGAATGGGACGAACATGGCCGCGGGTATGCCTGTTCCCACGCCTGCAGGCCATCAAGCCGAACTCAATTACATCTATGGCATGGTTGAAGAGCTTAGCCGCCAACTGGCAGAGAACCGCCGAGTTACAGAGGACATTGTTAGTGGGCTGGGTAGAGTAAGGAACAGGGCGAGGACACACGGTGTTAGCAACCAACAGGTCATTGAAGGTGCCTCAGAAGATATAAATGGTATGTGTCCAGCCATTTACCCTCGCTAGACAACCAACTAATTGCCACAGGCCAAGAACAAAACATCGACGCCCTCATCTCCCTCCTCACGGAATCTCTCGAAAAGGCAAAGTTCAGTCGCGATGCCAACGCCAAGCTCCTCTCCCAGTACGCTAATGCCATGGCCAACCTCTTACGCCAGTTCCACGAGTACAAAACCAAGCATGTCAGCGACGTGGCCACCTGGCACCGCTCCTACCGCAAACAGCTCGCCGACGCTCGCGACGAGAATGCTCGTCTACGCGAACAGATCTGGCAGATGCAGGCCCACGCAGGCCGCGCCAACGAAAACCTGCGCGAATACCGGCGCAAGTATGACGAGGACGAGGGTCGCTGGAACAGACTCGTTGATGAGAAGGCGCATCGTCAGGAGCTGCGCTTCTGGAAGCGCATGGCAATGCCTGAGCTTGACGACGATGACCCATACTGGAGCGACGACGATGATATTATCGACCCGGCTGAAAAAGAACGTTTGCATGAACTTGACCTTAAGGCGGCACAGGAGCAGCTCGACAGCCAGGCCGAGGATAGCGATGGCCAGGGTCCGCCGCCGCAGCTTCCGCTACCAGGAATGGGGATTGGTATGGGCATGATGGGAGGTATTGCGATGCAGCGGGAGGACTCGGGAGCTGGACACGGTGTCCCCGCGCTCCCCCCTCGGCCTTCGAGTGCGGCGTCAAGTACAGGGTCGACTGGGCAATGAGATTGGAGTTGGGGAATAGAAGAGATGAAAAATGGGAATGTTTTGATTTAGCGATACCCAAGACATGAATGGATATGTACTATAATGGAAAGGATGGATAGCATGCGTTAGATAGGTCATGGGCTGTGCCCTGATTAACACCTCTTTGACTTGTTATAACGTGATTCGTTAACATGTTCGTTTTGATCGATTTTCGCACATGAAACATTACATGGTTCTGAACAAACAGAGTTGGAAACTTGTCATATCTGGTATCAAATTATGGTACGCGGTCTGTTCTGTACACTACTCTTACATTCCTCTAAAACTCATCTGCTAATTCAGTCCTACCAGCTCGACTCGCCTTTGTAAAATTCTCTTCAAATCCTTATTCAAGTCATCAGTAACCACTCTGCTCCTTTCGCTGATCCCCATCACCACTGCCGCCGCCCTCTCCATCTTTCGCCCCCGCAGCAGCCTCCTGAATGCCCTTTTCGTCACCTCTCAGCTTGGCAAAATATGCCTTAATATCCTCGGCTCCAATCGCTTGTCCACTCTCTGCGAACTGCTGAAAGAACGGCTTGAGCTGCTCTTTGAGATGGTTGTACGCCATGACGCCCTCAATGGCTCGTACGCGGTCAACGTTTCGTAGGGCGCTCTCGCCGCGCTCCAAAAGGCTGCCACTACCGTGCGAACCGCCGCCGTTGCCACCTGCCTGAGAGCCTGCGTCGGATAGAGGTGGCTCGTAGACTTCCTCCTCTTCGAGAAGTTGAGGGTGGGGGTTGAGATGGGGGAAACAAGATGAGCAGCGGCAGAAGGCTTCTCGGAAATCCTCTTTGAGGAAGAGAGAGAATTGGCCTTGAGGTGCTGGAGGGAGGTTGTTTAGCTTGCAGGGGAGCTGGTCCGTAGAGGGTGTCTCTTCTGCAAGTTTCTCATCTCGTTCGGGTTCGGACTCGTTCTTTAGGCGTTTGGCTTCCGTAGAGTCTTCGGCATCATCATCTGCCTTACGCTTACGCGAATCTTGTGAGCCTTCAGCTGTGGCTGTTGCTTCTTTCGTAGAAGTAGGCTCTTCTTTTACAGGAGCTGGTTCAACCTGTGCCTCAGCATTCGTTTGGTTGACAAATACTGCTGGAAGAAAGCCAGAAGTTCCGGCGTAGCGCTTGACCCAAGGATGCGCGTCGACACACTTGTAACATAAGAAGGCTTCAAAAGCATCTTCCGCTGGAAATCCTGGTGGCATAGGGACGTCTTCTTCCTCATCTTCTTCTTCGACTGTGGGTTCGGTGGTATCGTTCTTCTCTTGAACAGCTTTAGCAGGGTCTTGCTCCTCGTTGCCCTCGGCGATCGTCGTCAACTTGCCGCTCTCAGCGGTCTTCTGGACCGTCTTGTTGGGCTTTTCCATCTTCTCGAACCAGTTAGGTCCCATGCCGACAAGACAGCCCGGATGATACCAATCTTCGCCGCATCCACCCGTCTCCACAGTTCCTAGACCAAGACACTGGAACATGGTACCCTTTTGCTGGAACGGATCATAATCGCACTCGCAACCGCAGAACCTATTGCGGAAGTTGTGGTTGTACTTGTTGTTCACGTCGGGCTCCTCGGAGTGAACACCGCCCCGTGTGTTGGTCGTCTCATTCAAGCGGAGGGTACATGGGCTGGTTGATGGGATGCGCTTGGTGCCGCAGTCGCAGGTGAAGTTGCGCTTCTGGAAGATCTCGACGAGGGTGTGTTCACCGTGACATTGGATAGAGCACGCGTAACAGACACCGGCGGGTGTCCAGTCGTCGCCATCTTTGGCTGGAGGAGGATTGCAAGTTAAGCAAGCAAAAACAGCTTGTCGCAAAGGACCAAGAATCTTGGTGCATGTGTCGATGCTCTAGGGAGAATCGTAAGTATGCGCTGCGACCGAAGGGAATAAATGGAAGCGTACGTAAGGTAGAGCCTCACGGGCGTCGGCTTCAAGAGCTTCTTGTGAGCGAATGAACCTGATAAAACGTGAGCGATTGCAAAATCCAAACTAATTGATAACCTACTCGGCAGCAGTTTGCGATGTTTCCGAGGCTTGCGATTTGCCGGAAAAGCTGTCTTTGCGTGCTTGAGATTCCTGTTGAGGTGCGTCTTGGACGGGCGCTGTCGCAGAGGGAGCATCTGCCGACATGATTGCGATATATATTGATTTGGATATCAAGTGTAAATTTTAAAAAGGCGAGAAAATTAGAAGAGAAAAATTGAAGGATCAGATGACAGATTTGTCAGAATTGATGGATGATGCAAGTATAAGTAATTACAAGATGAGGAGAAGGAAGGGTCACCTACGGTAGGTATCTTTGAGATACAGTGCAGTAGAGCTGCATTAGATGTGGTTGACCGTGGATGTGGCGAAACAATAACGCGGACACCAAAGCCAGTGTTTGCCAATAAATCTGACGTGGGCAATTCTGTCGCTTAGAGGAAACCACTTTACGCGTGTCGTTTCGCTTCCAATCAATTAACGCGTCAAATCGCGCTTCAACACGCGAAATCACCCCCTTGTCGACTATCTCCACTTTGTCTTTTCGGTTTCCCTCCCAACGATCAAACCGAATTCAACCCCTCAATCTTGATACCTACAAACCAAATCAGACCAAGCTTTGGGTGTTTTCCAAGTGCTCAGTTACTCTACCATAATATCCTACATAAGTTATCTTTGAGGGATCAGAAAGTATGAGGTAAGTCTCCTCACTGGATGTTTCTTCACAATACCGAGATGATGATTGACCACCCCCAAGTTCCCCGCTACATCCATCTTCGGCTCGTCCGAATCGCAAGCGATCGCGAACAGGAGGCAGTGATGGGCCGTCACCCGCTGGCTTGGTCTCAAGCCCCATGCCCTCATCACCTCCTGCCGAGTTCAACATGGCACACGGTGTCGAAGACGACGATGATATCGAAGAAGAGGCCCAGATCCAAGACGATATCGATGATCTAGACGAGATGGCTGAAGATGATGTCGATCTGTTCCGTGAAGGCTACGAGGCCGATTACCGCGATAGAGAGGACGATATGTACGAAGGTATTGGCATTGACGACGAGGGCGACTACGGTGATATGGATCTTGCTGCTCGACGCCGCCTAGAAGCTCAGCTCAACCGAAGAGATCGTGAAGTAGCACGGAGGCAACGGATTCCTGCTGCTTTCCTTCCTGGAGATGAGGAAGATGGTGATATCGACCTGACTGCCCAGCCCCGCCGTCGCCGTCACCATTATGACGAAGACCCCGACGACATCATGGACACCGACATCATGGCCGAGGAACTCTCGCTCGAGGCACTGGGCGATGTCAAGGCATCCAACTTGACTGAATGGGTATCGCAGCCCTCAGTTCAGCGAACAATTAAGCGCGAGTTCAAGGCCTTCCTCACATCCTACACCGATACATCTGGTTCATCAGTCTACGGCAACCGAATCCGTACGCTCGGTGAGATCAATGCCGAGACTCTTGAGGTCTCTTATGAGCATCTCTCCGAAAGCAAGGCTATTCTGGCTTACTTCTTGGCCAACGCGCCTGCTGAGATGCTCAAGCTTTTCGACGAGGTTGCCATGGACGTCGTTCTCCTCCATTACCCCGACTATGAGCGCATCCACTCCGAAATTCACGTTCGTGTCTTTGACCTGCCCGTGCACTACACTCTCCGACAGCTTCGCCAATCCCACCTCAACTGCCTTGTCAGAGTTAGTGGTGTTGTTACCCGACGATCGGGCGTCTTCCCTCAGCTCAAATATGTCAAGTTTGACTGCACCAGATGTGGTGTAACCCTGGGACCTTTCCAGCAAGAGTCCAACGTGGAAGTCAAGATCACGTACTGCCAAAGTTGCCAATCTAGAGGTCCATTTACCCTAAACTCTGAGAAGACGGTCTACCGAAACTACCAGAAACTCACTCTTCAAGAGTCTCCTGGCACAGTGCCCGCCGGTCGCTTGCCACGATCGCGCGAGGTTATCCTTCTCTGGGATCTCATTGATAAGGCAAAGCCTGGCGAGGAGATAGAAGTGACTGGGATCTACCGCAATAACTATGATGCTCAGCTTAACAACCGTAACGGCTTCCCCGTATTTGCCACTATTCTCGAGGCGAACAATGTGGTCAAGTCTCACGACCAGCTGGCTGGTTTCCGAATGACCGAAGAGGATGAACACGAGATCCGCAAGTTGTCTCGAGACCCCAACATTGTTGACAAAATCATCAACTCGATGGCACCTAGCATTTACGGACACACTGACATCAAGACTGCTGTGGCTCTGTCACTTTTCGGCGGTGTGGCGAAAATAACCAAGGGTGCTCACCACCTCCGAGGCGATATCAACGTGCTTCTCTTAGGTGATCCCGGTACAGCCAAGTCTCAAGTCCTCAAGTATGCTGAGAAGACAGCTCACCGGGCCGTGTTTGCTACTGGTCAGGGTGCCAGTGCTGTCGGTTTGACAGCCAGTGTTCGACGAGACCCCCTTACTAGCGAATGGACTCTGGAGGGTGGTGCTCTCGTGTTGGCCGATCGTGGAACCTGCCTCATTGATGAGTTTGACAAGATGAACGATCAAGATCGAACATCTATCCACGAGGCGATGGAACAGCAGACCATCTCCATCTCCAAAGCTGGTATTGTCACTACTCTACAAGCCCGTTGTGGTGTTATCGCCGCTGCCAACCCTATCGGTGGACGATACAACTCCACCGCTCCCTTCTCTGCCAACGTCGAATTGACAGAACCTATTCTGTCGCGATTTGACATTCTGTGTGTGGTTCGCGACACTGTCGAGCCTGCCGAGGATGAGCGCCTGGCTCGTTTCATCGTGGGATCCCATAGTCGAAGTCACCCTCTTAGCCAGACAGAGCAGGACTCGATGGAGGTTGAGCACCATACGCAAGCTGAGACCCAAGGGACAACCGCCACTGGCAGGCCTCAGGGTGAAATTTCACAAGAGCTGCTAAGGAAGTATATCCTCTATGCACGAGAGCATTGCTCGCCAAAGCTCTACCACATCGATGAAGATAAGATTGCACGACTCTTCGCTGATATGCGACGAGAGTCTCTTGCCACCGGTGCCTATCCCATTACAGTAAGTCCGATCTTGCAACCACTACACGATAACATCCGGTGCTAACGAACCTAGGTGCGACATCTTGAAGCCATCATCCGCATCAGTGAGGCTTTCTGCCGTATGCGCTTATCAGAGTACTGTTCGTCTCAGGACATCGATCGCGCCATCGCCGTCACAGTGGACAGCTTTGTGGGTAGCCAGAAGGTTAGTTGCAAGAAGGCTCTCGCGAGGGCATTCGCCAAGTACACGTTGGCGCGACCAGGTGGCCAGAAGAAGGCTGGCGGAAATAGCCAGGCGAGACGACAAACTGCTGTTGTGGGCTGAAAACAATGGTGTTATGGCATGGTATAGTAATGTGGGAGAGCCGGTTGTGTCTTTGATTTGGCGAAGAGGAATTGGGAATGAATATCAACATTGCGATGACGGATTGTATGACTGAGTTTAGGGAATACCTTGGATGTAGATTTAATGTATCATGAGATGAACATACACGACTTTATAACTAGAAAGTATCCCTCCTGGCAGGATTGTTCTCGTTGTTAAGCTGTCGCCTTAACGATACAACTCAACTTGAAGGATAAGCCCTGGGTGCTTGTCTGGTGCAATGCAGTCTCGTTTCTGCCCCATTGAGTTACAACTTACTTCGATAATGGGTACGGTTGCTCTAGTACAGCTTGGAGCAAAATAGAGCAATCTTTAGATGCGAAGAGGCCATCGTATGGTGCCAGACAAGCAGGGTTGTACTAAGCCCCCAGTGTGCACAAGTCCCTAGGTTTGTCGAACAACGAACAGCTGGCGTAGCCAAGCAAGGTGTGAGCGGTGTTATTAAACTCATGCTTCTTCTACCAAATCAGTGAGGTCCTCAGGATGAAGTTGAACAAATATATCCAGTCTGTCAGTGGTTGGTTCATTGACGTCTTGTATAAGTTGCACTGTAATAAAATCTGTATACCCAACACTCCTTTGATTTTAGACCCATATTTGTGGAGTCAACTCTATACAACATAACTACGTACAACAGCAGCAATGGCTACCTTATGTTACCCTATTCTGCTCCATACGTGGGTTCGAGTGGGTAAAAAGATACCTCCAGAGTGTTACATATGCCGTGCGAAGGGATACTCTGCGTGCTCTTTTGCAACCCACCTGCCTGAGGCCAATCTAATCAGAACTGTCTATCCACCAAGGGCATAACAGGGCTTTAGACCAGGGTATCCCGGGATAGTGCTCTCATTAATAACGTCAAAATCCTGCTTGAGTAGGGACATCCATTGATAGTCAGAAGCTTCAAAGTTTGTCGGCGGTTCCCACATCTGCCGGAGCTGCTGGACTATCTCGTATTGCGACAGCTCGGGCCGCTATCTAGCGTATATAAGTGCCACTCTGGCCCCTAGTTACGTTCTGACTAGTTAGGCACCAAGTGTCAAGCCAAATCAACTAATAAAAATGTGGTTTCAGCAGCTTATCGCTTTCGGAGCTCTCGCTAGTGGCCTGGCTCTACAACACCAGGACAAGCCTATCTGGTCAACACTCCCACCAACGCCAGACCTGCCTTCCCCCATCAACACCAAGACGACTCTGATTAACGGGGTTCGTCTTTGGATGCAAGAGTACAACAAACAAGCTGGCGGAATTCCAATCGTTCTAGACCACGGCGGTTTGGGCTACTCGGCGTACTTTGGATCTGTCATCTCTCGCCTCATCGGCAATGGCCACTACGTGATCGCCGTTGACCGCCGAGGCCACGGTCGTTCCACTTTCAATGACAACGACGTTTTCACGTTTGATCAGTTTTCCAAGGATATCGCTGGTCAGCTCAAAACCGCTGGCGTGACTGAATACAACGTCGTGGGCTGGTCCGACGGTGCCATGACGACTCTGACCGCCCTCATCAACCCTGCCACAGCGGCGCCTATCAAGAAGGCCTTCGTCTTCGGAGGTGCCGCCAACCCTCAAGGAACCAACGCTACCTTCACAGACACGACCATCTTCTCAGAGCTTGTCGCTCGCTGCCGCACCGAGTACGCGCAGCTGCAGCCCAGCGCCAACTTTACCCTGTTTGCCAGAAAAGTCGGCACTCTGGAGGCAACGCTCCCTCAAATCACGGATGAGCAGCTGGGTAGCATCAACGGGAGTAGAGTCATCATTGTTGGGGCGGAGCATGAGGAGGTTATTAACTTTGATGTGCCCAAGAGGTTGCATAATGCCATCAAGGGAAGTCAGCTACGGATCTTGACTGGTGTGAGCCACTTTGCGCCGTTACAGGATCCTGATCAGTTCACCGCGGCTGTTGAGAAGTTCTTTGCATCGTAGACCTGGTTAGGTTTAGCCGTCAGTCATGCTTCCGTTGCGTCTGTAGAAACTAAAATATCTACACACGAGCAAGATTGTTTTCTTGTGCAAGTGAGCCAAACACTTGTCGTGATTGTCGATGTATGCGTAACTCAGATACCATTATTTTCTTGAATATGCCTGCGATTGCCATCCAAGTTCCACCTAACAGCCCAAGATTGATATCACAGTCGCTATCTTGGATGAGTGACAACTTCAAGCTTTCCTATAGGAACGGCGGCAACCCATTCTTTCCGCTCTGGCAAAGGAACCGGGTTCCAGCCGTTTTCATGAACCTCTTGCGCGGAGTTGAGAGGTTCTAGGCGAAAGTTTCGCACAATCTGAGAAACAGACGTGTATAACTCTAGGTAGGAAAAGCTAAAAAAAAAAGTGTTAACCCAGATAAAGCTTGCCAGGCGTAGAACCTGTGGCTTGACTTACTGTGCTCCCAAGCAGATGTTGGCACCTCGTGAAAAGGGTATGTAAAACCGATCACGAAGTCGATCTTCGCTCAGATCCTTTCCATCTTTGGTCAACCATCGATAAGGATCGTAAAGCTTAGGGCTTGGATATGCTGTCTTGTCGTGCAAATACCAGATGGGCGAAGATGTGAGTACCGTCTAGAAAGCGTGTGTTAGCAGATTAGTCTTGTATTTGGCGATTCGTTTGGGAAACTAACTCCTTCAGGAATAAAGTAATTGTGCAACTCGATGCCGCCAGGAGGCACAATCCTAGGAAGCATCGCCGCCGCGGCACCAGCCCAGCGAATACCCTCTTTCACACAAGCTTGAAGACGGGGCAGGCTCTCCAACGTGGCCATGTCAGTCGCGAAAGAAACGGTGGCCAAGTCCTGATACAAGGCATCTTGGTAGCTTGGATTGTGCGCCAGAGCCCATAGAATATGGGCGAGCGTTGCAGATGTTGTGTCTGTTCCCGGACCAAGGTTCTCCCCGGCCTCGGATAAAGCAGTTTCGGCTGGCAGACCGGCGTTACACAGAGTCTGGATCAAGTTCGGAGAGCTGATGCTACTTGTGCTTAATTCCGAATCAGTCGAGAGTGTGGTTTGCCATGACTTTCGACACCACTAGTGCGTTTGAACTCTTAGCTCATACATCTCCATTCTTTGTAGCTGACTCACCTGTTGAAAGTCAACAAGCCCTTGAGAGTATTCAGATCTGAAGCCTGTCAAGCGAAATAGGTTCTCTTCAAGCCGTTCTAACAGTTCACACAGGAGAGGGAAGTTGGTGAGCTTTGCAAAAACATGCCAGAGTCAGTAACTGTTTCAAGGAAGAGGAAGACTAGCTTATTGCCACTCACCACGGGCATCCAAGTGGCTTTTTCGTCGTTCTTCTCAACCATCGCCAGCTGTTTGCCGCTGGCCCAAGAGTCAACGGCCTGTATAGGTGCACCGAAAGAAAAGTCGGCTATATAACATATCGTAATCAGCAACGGTCAAATTTTATCAAATCATGGCTTTCATATTGCTCTTACACATGATGTCTGCCTCGAGAGCTCTTGCAGAGACGCCTAGATCAACGATAGAGTCTCCGTCTCGAATTTTATTGACAAACCTCTCGACATGGGAGGAGATGAGTTTCTCTAGCTGTGGTACTTTACTTCGACTGAATAGCTGCGCCATGATTCTCCTGCGCTTTGCATGCTCTACTGGATCTCTTGTACGTGTAAGCGATGGACAGTACAACGAAGCAGATGGAGGTCGACTTGCGTTATGGAAAACAGCGCCGGATGACCGCCTTGCACAAACTCGCCATACACTCGAGGGTCTTTCTTGAACCTGCTTCCGACCTTGTGCACCGCTTCGTAGGTCTCGCGTGAGTAGAAAGAGACCTCATTTGGAGCAATCCGGACAAGGGGCCCTAATAATCTTAGAGTATGCTCTTGGCAGCCGGAAATATGGCGTATGATTGATTACCGAGCTTTTCATGGAGCTTTGGCAGGTCTAGGGTTACTGTGCCATTGTATTCGTGTGGAAAGGCCCATGCCAGTCGTGAAAAAGATGCACCAAAGCCAGCGCTTGGTATCTTGGACAGCGGCGACGTGTAAGTCGAGATGATGCGCTAGAACGGAGTCTAGTTTAGCTACAAACGATATCGGGCGTGGGAAGAAAAAAATCATACGTAGATGATGACAGCGATGAGAAAGGCTGCGATCAGCTCTAGTGTTGGCAAAGCCATGACTGAATCAGGTGATGTTGGGTTAGTGAAGGGATAATTCCCGATGCTTTTGACACGGCTCAACCGAGGCTGAAGATCAAGCAGTACCTACGGATATAACTTATACTGCGTATAAACATCACATCACGCAATGGGAGCTAGAATCGCTAGACTTGACAGCTTGTGGGGGTCTGGGCCGTATTGTGGATGTCTATATCATTGCCATGTCGGGTGTACAATCCTGTTACGGGCAATAGTCGTCCATATTCCCATGAGACAATTGGAGGGCTGATGACGTGCTTGGCATTCAGCATTGCGCAGACAAGACAGGGGTGCAAGATTGGTGCCGATGCTGCCGGCTGAAGAGTCGAGCTCCGCTTGACATCTGCTCTAGGCCCTTCTGAAGGAGCTAACGTTACTGTACTTTCTTTAGTGCCACTCTACCACTCCTCGAAGTTAGGATGCGCCGGTAATGAGCCCCGGGCGTATAAAGCATTAACTAGGGAGCTGTCTCGCCATTGCAGTGGTTTTCCCCCTTATCCCATCATCGTTATCACAAAGGCTGGAGTGAAGCCTCCTTCTCGAAGTCAGCAAACGAATTCATCATGTCGATACCGTTGGAGAACAGAAAGGACGATGCCGTCGAGACTGGAGGAGACGTCAGTGGCGATGTCACTGACAACACGGCTGACAATGTCGTTCTGGTTCGTTCTCGATACCCTTCAACCAATCATTCATACAGACGTAAAAAGCTGACGAGAAGCTTTAAAAGAAAAAACTAGGATACAAACCTGTGAGCTTTGGCATACAGTATCTGCCAATTCTACATGCGCTGACTCAGATCAGGTGCTACATCGAAGCTTCAACCAGTTCCACAACTTTGCTACTACATTCGGTCAGACCTTTATTCCAAAAAATACTAGGCCCCTAAGTGCTAACCTTCAAGCAGCCGCCCTCTATTTCATCGGTGGTGTTCGCGTTACCTTCTCAACTGGTATTGGGGCCGGCGGAAACCTGGCATACTGGTGAGTCTAGCCAGCGTTGTGTTCGCTTCACGATTTTGTCTCACACTCTCAACAGGACGAGCTACATCGTCACGTGTGTCTTCACTTTCATCACCGCTGCCGTCATCGCCGAGATCTGCTCGTCTTTGCCATTGGCTGGCTCCATCTATCTATGGGCAGCTGAGGCTGGTGGCCCTCGCTTTGGTCGCCTGTTTGGTTTTGTTGTTGCGTGGTGGAGCACTACCGCCTGGACGACATTCTGTGCCAGTAAGTTCATGATACATGACATCTTGGAGCTGAGGGGGGTTCTGATCTGGTTATTATCTAGGCAATACGCAATCTGCTGTCAACTACATGCTGTCGGTAAGCAACAACACGCAATCACAAAAACTGTATCACAACTAACAGTCTTCTAGGAAATAGCAGTGTTCGGTACAGACTTCCCATCTGACTCCTCCAGCGTCAAGTTTCGCGCCGTGCAATGGATCCTCACCGAGATCATGCTTGCCCTCGCCTGTATCTGGAACCTGCTTCCTCGTAAGTTCTTCTCCAGCATCACTCGACGTTCTTCGGCTGACCTCTTCAGCTCGGTATTTCAAGTGGATCTTCACCCTGTCCAGCAGCGTCGTCGTTCTCGATTTCCTCCTTAACCTGATCTGGCTCCCCATCGCCACTAGCAAGACTCTTGGCTTCAGGTCCACTCACGACGCTTTCATGACAACGTACAACGGCACTGGTGCTCCTGCTGGCTGGAACTGGTGTCTGTCTTACCTTGCTACGGCTGGTGTGTTGATCGGCTTCGATGCTTCAGGCCATGTGGCTGAGGAGACCAAGAATGCTTCGGTTGCGGCAGCGAGGGGTATCTTTTGGAGCACGGTTGTCAGTGGTATTGGAGGGTTTTTCGTTGTTATTCTCTTCCTCTTCTGTGTGGTAAGTCTTTGTCTCTGCAACATGAAATATTGGTGAGCTAATCTTATAAAAGCCGGATGCCGAGACCTTCTTCTCTTACGGTGGCGCCCAGCCGTTTGTCTCGGTCTATGCTGCTATTCTTGGAGAAGGTGGACATATCGTAATGAACATCGTCTGCGTGCTAGCGCTGTGGTTTGTGAGTACACTCTGTTGCAATATTCATGAACTGCAGTAAACTAACGTGTACCTCAGAACACCGCAATCGCCGTTCTCGCTGCTTCCCGCTTGGTCTTTGCCGTGGCACGAGACGGAGTTCTCCCATGGTCCGGCTGGGTCTCCAAGGTCGTAGCAGGCCAGCCTCGCAACGCAGTTTTCGTCGTCTGGGGCGTCGCCGCTATCATCACCTGCACCATTCTCCCCTCAGCCGTAGCCTTCACGTCTCTTGTGTCCGCCTCCGGTGTGCCCTCGGCTGCTGCGTACGGACTCATCTCCCTCGCTCGACTCTTCCTGACACCCAAGAACTTCCCCAAGCCAGCCTGGAGCCTCGGACGCCTGAGCAAGCCCTTCCAGGTCATTGCGGTCTTTTGGAACGGTTGGGTCGTGGCTGTCTTGTACTCGCCGTATGTGTTCCCAGTCAGTGGAGAGACACTCAACTATGCTCCCGTGATCATGGCTGGCACTACGATCCTTGCTCTGATTACTTATTTCGCTTTTCCTGCTGAGAGGTGGTTGCCGAGCCAGAGGATTCAGCAAACTTTGGATGCCGATAAAAACACCGAGGAACAGAACAAAGAGCCTGTTGTGTTGCATTAGGTGATGGCAGCCTGTATAGCGTCATCCAATTCACTTCTCCTTGTTTGTCATTAATTTTACAGACAGTTTTATTGAGATAGGGGCTCGGCCAAGGTTCACATCATAGATAGACCCGCAGCCATAGATTATAGATAAAATGTAAATATATAGCATAAAGACATGTCGAAAAAGGCAATTCGCTCTATTAAGTGAAACTCAATCCAGGCAGAACTGGATATTTAGACCAAACCTATCTATGCAACATTATTCCACTATGTTGCGTGTATCAACATGCGGTTGTTCATTCAACGGATATGGAACAAATGTTGTATTTGCGCATTTGAAGGCCTTAAAAGCTTTATTGGTCCTCGTTACACATCGTTGGCGCGTGCCGAGGAAAATCGTCAACTTTCAATATTGGAAAAGGGAGCATGATATTGTGCTTCACTGTTGTGTTGCCCTTTCTCTAGCAAACAATATGAATTGAAAGAATGATTCACTAAATGCTATTCTTGAACACAGTCGAAACTTTGTGACTAGGAATCATGTCCAGTGCTTATCAGACAGAGCATAGGCAAGTAGAAGACGTACTTGCACATAAATAAACATTTGATCTGATAACCTTGTTCATGTCTCATTGAGATAGATGAAGGTTACACACATGAAGAAACAAAGTATCTTTTCTCCATTTTAAGGCATTAACATAAATGCACATAAATGTAATAGTCAACGCATAGCACCAACAAGTGAGGTAGCATCATTAATGTTTGATTCTAAACGGAGCACGCCGCAACATGGAAACTAGCTTGTACGAATATGTAATAGCTACCATCAAGTTTACTCTTCTTTGGCGCATCCTGTTCAATTCACATTAGCTCGATTGCTCACGACACCAAGTTTTGGTTTTGGTTAGAATGTGTAACAAATTTACACCCTACCCCGTTAGCTCGTGTATGTATCTTGCGCACTTGATTTCACTGCATACAAACTTTGCGTAATTCATAGACAATTGAAGGACTACATTCATTCATAAACTAGCGAGTCTCGTTTCGAAATCATCCAGTGACTGCGAGTACACCCAAACCCCTTCTAATGTCTTCGCCCTTTTCAGTCCCGATCTCGTCAAAAAAGGCCCTACTTCACTGTGACCATATTGACTCGCCGGGTATGACTTGATCTGGATTCTAATCCATCTACAGGGATACCTGCTCCCTCATCAAGTAGATCGCCTGTGTCCCTACTTGTCGATGTCAAGAATAACTTTGGTAACTGTATCATGATCAGCAACCTGTGCAATACAGCTGTTCCATACACTTACCCTCTTGAGCAGTGACGGTGATCTTGGGCTTCAGCGCAGCATCGATAAACTTTGTCAAATCAATGGACGCAATACCATCGATAAGTCCAAGCTCGAGACCACCAAGCTCCAACTTGGACAACTCAAACTTGTCAAAGATACCAGTCTCAGCAATCGAAAGCATGGTTGACAGTTGCTGGAGCTCCAGCAGCGACTTGAGGCTAAAGTCCTTGGAAGTGAAGAGGTCTGCGAAAACTGCTACATCGAGATCGTTCCTGCGGCTGAGGGTCTGGAGCTTGACAAGATCTAGCTCGTTGACCTTGAGTAGATAGTTGAGATCGATCTGGCTAAATGCGAGTCCGCCACGGTTGCGACCATCGTCTTCGCGATCGCCGTCGCGTCCGCCGTCGCGTCCGCCGTCGCGTCCATTGTCGCGCCCATCCTCACGGTCGCGGCTGGGCACACTCTCGTTGAGCCTGGCGCGCTCTTGGGCGAATGGAGTGAAAACGCCGGGGGCGGCGGTGGCAATCGCGGCGGATGCGATGACGAAAAAGATTGAGAACTTCATCTTGGAAAAGTAAAGATGGTAATCGTTATGTAGTAAGTGAGTGAGTGTGATTGTAGTGTGAAAATGGGTATCAAATGGGTATACGGGAGTATGAGCACAGCTCTAAAGGCGGGACCGGTGGAAAGAATGGAAGCCAACAAGAGCACAGCTGTATCGACACAGTCAGTCTTGATAATATCGTGATGATCTGAAGGGCAGATATTACCTCTATAGGAAATGACTGGAGAGTATAAAGATGGACTGGAACTTGGATTGGATTGTGAGGGTTAGAATAGTGGTCGTTTTTCGGAATGACTGGCCCATCTTTATATGACAGGATTCTTAGACCACTGCTAAGTCCGAGGTAGTGTTTTTGTTGCTGAAGCCATCACATCCTAACAGTTGCCACGGAAGAGCATGACGCTTGCAAGGTTCTGACCGGGAACGTCAGCGCCCGGAACCAAGATCTGTAGGGCATCTCACCAAGGAGTCCAACACCAGTCTCATCCTACGAGTTCCAAGGCAACAGGATGTGGCACATATTGGGGCACTATTTAATGCCAAGCTGGACCCTTTTTCATCCGTCGAGCTCAAGCAGGGATGAGACGTCAGAGCTCCCGTGGTGTAACTGTTCCGCGTCTATTGACCTGCGTGCAGCAGCGGTTGCTTGCGCCAAGAGGTCGATCAAACACTGAGAATACACATGTCATCGAGCAAGGCTGGGTACAAAGAATCTAAGCCTAAAGTTTAGCTTGATCTATACCAGTTAAGGTTCACGTTATGCTTCTTCAGCCGACAGGGGTCTGTCGCATGTCCTGTCTTGGACTTGACGGTTCGTGTATCAAGTCCCATGTTATCCAACAGGCATTAACACGGAACACTGGCACATGTCTCACGTGTGTAACGGAAGAATCGGCCCCGAACGGCGAGATAGGAGCAGGCAGCCGCAGAGTTTCGGAATATCACGACTACCTAGGTAGGGAGATTAAAGACTGTACAAATAATTCGAAAACACATGAGCGTAGATCAATTGCAATTAGGCAGCTGGTAAGACGATGCAAGATGATGTGCCGACACTCTAGTGTCATTTATTGCAGTCTGTATGACCAATGGACAAAGGCGGAGTCGGGCAAATAAGGCCAACTGCTGTCGCTAACCTATACCAAACAATGCGAGTTAATAGGTTATGAAAGGGAGCTTTTATGGAGAAGAGAATGCATGGATGGCAGTTTAACGTCTTACTGAAGAGCATTATTCCATTTTATAACCCTTATCAGAGTTATCTTGGACAAAAACGTAGTGACTATATAATATATCTTGCACTCCCCCGGCCTGACCATTGTCATTCCCTGCCGTTTATCTTTGCCGCGAGAATCTAATATACTTCACCGCCACTCCGTACACCCCGTGACCCCGCACACTCGTGATAGCATCATAATAGATTTAATTAGTAATTTTAATTAATTATAATAAAATAAATAAAATTCTAATTAATTTAAGACTTTAGGAACTAATTAAAAAATGCCTGATTTGCAGTAGGCTTTTTTAGCGGCTTTTTTTTCCTCTGTTTCTTTTGGTTTTTATTAATCTTATGTAATATATTCTTTTTAGCTTGGTCCCTTGCTATAATAATTTAATAAG